>JAIPRM010003003.1:0-27846 GCA_025469315.1 Stegophylla sp. TES_Ste_2020 | reverse complement strand
ATTTAAACATAGATAGAAAATCATATAAGAAAGATTTTGGCGCAAGAAAATTTTGAAAATGTGAAAAAAAATTTTGGACATTTTTCTAACATTTTTTTTTCTCATTTATTTTTTATATTATTAACTTACTTTGTTCAGAATCGTTTTATTGAAGAAACGATTTATCGTTTCTTTAAAATTCAGTACACCCGTCAAGAGAATCCCACACGTCGTGCGAAGAACACCCATTTTTTTAAATTATTTTATTACGTTTTTTGAGACATTATTATTACATGAATATTTATACAATAGTAAATGATAAATTTTTTTTTAAAACTACCAACATCTGATTATTTTTCCTATATTAAGATTATGCTTTTTACGACACGATTACATTATATTATATATATATATATATATTATATTTCAAAAAATGTATTGTAATTTTTTTTTTTCTTATAAAAATGTAATTTTCAATATTATTTATAAATATTAAAAAATAAACTAGGATAAATTAATGTTGAAAATCGAAGTCAGCAATAAATTTTAATATTCTTGGCTATTTGTTAATTTTTAATTGTAATTATTCACTATATAATTTTTCTGTGTAATAAAATGTATTCATTATTTTTTAATCATTCAACTGATTTATCATTACTTTAAAAGAACTAATCTCGAAAAAAAAAATCTTTTCTTTTCTTTTCTTTTTATTAATTTACTTTTTGAGCCTTATTATTACCTGTCTCTGTATTGATTTTAATATAGTTGTGCGGAGGTGGTGTAGGTTTTATTATGTTGGAAAAATTAATCAAACATTCCAATGAAAAATTTCCCTTATAATGCCAAGACTTTAGCTTAAACCGGCCCTGTCACTTATAAATATAATATAACAAAAGGTGCAATTGAGATTGTAAAGAACAGTCCAACCTGAGGAAAGTGGGGACGAAGAATATCATTTAAACCCAAAGAGAAATTAAACCCAGATGAAATATCTTTCGAAGACAGTGTACAAACCCTAAACCCCCCGTCGTTACAATCTTATCGAAAATATCAACAATTCGTTAATCTGCAGATTAACACACCAAGAGACAATGATTTTTTATGTTTTGCAAAGGAATTAAAGTGATTATTTTATTATAATCTATTTCCATTTTTCCTAATATATAATGAAAGCTTCAATATTAATTTATTGGTAGTGATTGCTTATTATTTTTTAGAGATGAAGAAATCTTTTTTTTTTATACTATGGTACACAATACATTAAATAAACCATTAGGTTTAATTTAATAAAGGAAGAATTTAATTTTGTTTTGGAAAATCCCAGCAAAATAATAAAATTGACCTGCTTCATTTATCATACTATTCTAAAAAAACTGAACAAGTATAACCAGTGCCGAATCTAGAGCATTTGTCGCCCGGGGTAAATAAAATTTTAACGCACCGTCCTTAGATTTACAATATTTTTGATAAAAGCCTTTGATATTGATACTTTACAATCATGGATTTTTATTTTTTAACTAATTATAAAATGTAGCTTCCTTAACATACCATCTGAATCAAATAACAACAAATTCAATTATGAACCTTTTATTTTGCGTTTTTTGACGATTCTACTTCGTGGGACAATTTATTTTCCCTTTTTTTTTTTCAAATTTCTCAATACTTTTTTCAAAAATGCGAAAAATTGACAAAAAAACGATAAAATATGCGATTAATGAAATTTTTATAAAATTAAAAACAATTTTTTAACATAACTTCAAATATAATGTAGCTAGAAACTTTACTTTTTTTATATTGGAACCACTATAACGAAATCTCTGCTTAGAATCGTTTTATTGAAGAAATTATTTATCGTTTCTTAAATATTTAACACATCCATCAAGTCACACCCGAGGAGCAAAGAATGTCCATCAAGGTGCGAAATTCGTCCGGCTTTTCTCCGAGTTGTGAGCAGGAAAGAGCAAGCAAATATTTTATTGGGGGACAATCACAAACATTTTTCTCCTGTCATTCTGTCAAAAAATAATGGAAACACTTATTTTGCTTCTTCTTTGTTTTTATTCATATTAGATTCTGAGCGAAGCGATTTTACAATGATGTATATTTTTTTTTCTCTCTCTGTAAACACTTTTTCATGTAGAAATACTTGTTTAATAGTTTCGATCAGTATCCCTATAGATCCGAAAATACACCAAATGGTTCTTTAAAGAAGTAATTTTTCAAATTTCTTAATACTTTTTCAAAAACGAGGAAAATCTTTCGAAAAATTGACAAAAAAGGGAAAACATGCTATTACTGGCATTTTCATAAAAGTAAAATATGTTTTTTAACATTTCTTCAAAAATAATGTAGCTTTAAAATAAATGATACTTGAAACTTTACCAATTACTAAATACGGTCACTATGTAGAATATTTCATAAAAATTTCAAAAACATTTCATCGATTTTGATATAAGTATAGCATTATGAAAATATTGGAAATTTCTCGTGGTTTGTAAGTTTTCATGTTATAAATAAAATGTTTAATTCTTTAATTCTTGATATTAAGGCATGAAAATTTAATATGACCACATCACTTACACACAGTTACGTGCCTAGGAATTTCTTATGGAAGGGGATGCAATCTGGAAATGGAGTGGGAACTAAATCCAGAAAGAAAATTATATAAGTTACTGTTCATACTTATTGTCTTTGGCAGTTAGTACCATAAATAGAATTATCTTAGTTCAAGGAAGTACATATATTTTATATGTATCAGTTATGGAATATTCAATATTTATGAAATAACCATAAATCACAATAGTACAATACCCAGATATAACAGAATATATAATAATATCCTTCAACTAAGCTATTTATCACAATTTTATATACCAGTTAACAAGAATTATAATGCATTGAGTATTATGGTAATTTATAGGGAAATAAAAAAAAATTAAGTTTTCAAGTTTTTCCAGTTATTGCGATTCGACTGTATTTACAAATTTTATTAATCTACACTCATATTTAGAAGTGTCAAAATGAGAACTCGTAGAGTTTACAATATAATATAAATACATTAAGAAAATATATTAATATAATTATTGTATGTTTACAAAATTATTGTTGGATACTAAGCAAAACAAAAATGTAGTTGATCATACTTATTTTGTTTTTAGCAATAAGGAAAACAAATAAAATATAGATAATTTTACAGCAAATAAATTATAATCTAATACTTTACATTATTTTATTTATAATGAAGACTAAAAATACCATTTAACAAATTTAAATTTTAAATTGTGAAAACTTAGTTCAATTATCTGATTTATGTCTGGATAACTGTGCTAGTCTTTTACCTATTATCTAGATAAATATTTGAAGTTTACCTTATCTGGATAATTTTTTGGTTATTTTTGTACAACACTGATAATAATATAATATCTCTATATGCATTTTCAAAAGTAAAACTCACTTAAAAGCATTTAACATTCATGTAATAGTAACAAACATTTTATTTAGGTACTGGAAATTCTTATCCAAAATCCAAAACATTTACTACATTCAAAATTTCCCCACCTTATATTTTATCAACACCTTTTCGATATAACTGAGAATTTTTTTCAAATATGATCATACACACAGAATAAACATTGAATAGAATATTTTTTTTAAATAATTCAATTTTGTAATTAATAACTTAGTAATTCTAAATTTACAATAATATCAACTACCATTGAGAATATATTTTTAATCAGCAAGACTATGCTGTTAATATTTAATTATATGTTAATCAGTAAGAAAAAAAGTTATCTTCACAAAACTTTATTTTAAATTCTGAACGAAGTGAAAAAGCTAGTGCTTTTACAATGATAGTTTTTTTTTTCTTCTGTTAAAACTTTTTCGTATGGATATACTTATCCAAAAATTTCAAACAGCAACTTTTCGAAACAGAATTTACCTCTAGTTGGTACATTAGAAAGATCATTTTTAGAATTTCTCAATTCTTCAACTTTGGGGGGACTACCCAAAATTTGACAAAAAAAGACTCAAAAACCATTATTTTGTGATTCAAACTTCATAAAAAATATAAATTGAAAATGTGAAAAAAAAAATTTTAAGTGTTTTTCTAACATTTTTTTCTCATTTAATTTTTTTTTTCTTTCTTTATTTATTAAATAAAAAAAGTAAAGTATAGACAAAAATATCGGACACACTTTGTACCACGGATATTCTTCACTCTTCAAATCAGCTACTCTTAGTGGGTGTGTTAAAAATGCTGACTAATGTATTGTTCTTTATTCCGAATCGACTTATTGAAAAAATGATTTATTGTTTCTTTAAAATTCTACACACCAACTAAAAGTATCTCACTCGAGAAGCAAAGAATATCCATGGTGCAAAGTATGTCTGGATTTTTTATTTGTAAATTTTACAGAAATAAAAAAAATTTATATTATCTAATAATAGCATTGCCTATAAAATGAGTTTTTTATTACTATTTGTTAAAGATAACCAGAAAAAAATTACCAACAGAGAGATAAGTAGTCTTCATTCTTGGACTGACCAAATAAATACAGAACTTTTTGAGGTAACTATGTAACTTTGTTTTAACATAACTATTTATTAATCATATCCAACTAATAATTTATACTTATAGGCTACAACAGACATAAAGATCTCAGTAACTCATCTTGTCACTCTACTTCAGAAAGCGTAATATTACTATAACACCAAAATTATACAAATAATTAAATTTAAATATTTATTTCATATCTTTTTAATACAATATTTTTAAATGTAATATGCTCACCAATATATTAGAGCTTAAAATAACTATCTATAAATATTTTTGATTTACAGTATTTACATGGTTAACTCTTTGAGACATTTCAGACTTCATATTTTTATTTTTTGGAAGGTTTTTATAACTGTTAACCACTTCCAGAAAATAATTAATCTGCTTTATCCATGATTGAAACATTGATATAAATAGATATTTGACAAAAATCTTAGCTACTTTTTTTTAAAAAGTTCCTATGCATTTAAGTGGTGAATACCTCAAAGAGTTAATGTATCTAAATTATGGATACTATTCAAAAACATAATTACAAATAATAAATATAACAACCTAATATAAATTATAATAATGCATAATATAAAAGCTTAGGTACAGATAATAATTAACAGTAGACAAAAATATGTTTTAAATCTAACGAAATGATTAAAATATAAGTATACAAGACAAAATTTTCAAAAAGCTTTTTTACCAAAAAAAAATATACATTAATAACCTAGCAAAAAGCAAAAAGAAAAACATTATCATATTTTAATCCAATCTGAGAGAAAAAAAACATTTTTGAAATCGTATATTATTGTAAACAATAAATACAAATTTAACTTAATGAAAAAACAAATAATAACAATGTCATAAGTCAATTAGTAATAGAAATAAGTAATGAAAAAGTATTACCAGTTATAGTCTGTACAACTAAACTGAATTTTAGAGAAATTTCATTTGAATGAAAACAATATTATAAATTTTAAAAAACTATTCATTTATTTATTAAATATTGTGATTACAAAGTTTCAGTATTATTTTGCTTTGCAATACACTTGTTGATGTAAATAACTAATAATTGTTATGTTACCAAATTTAAAACATTATTTAGAAGATACAGAACATGTTAGTAATTTATGGGGACACATAGATCTTCTTTGGCAATTATTCTTGAATATCAGTTAATAAAAAAACAATACTATTCTTTGTGTTAGTCATGCAATAATGTATTAATAGTTCATTTTTTTATTTTGTTCATAATTGTATGCCAATATTTTAAAGACATAATGTCACATAAAAAAATATAACAAAAAGAATCATGACTTCCCTTAAATTATAAATTTAAAAATTTGTACCAGATAGATACTAATTAAAATATTAACTTAATTTATGTAGGTATAATAGTACTTACAAAATTAATAAAATTTTAAATCTAATAACCAAACTTCTGTTTTTTTAGACGTCTTTTAGATTTCTGAAGTTCACCATCTGATACATCGGAATTTTCTGATCCTGAAACGTCTAAAGCTAATTCACTAGACTCCATAGCATAATTGCCAGTAGCCTTGGCCCTCTCTAACGTTCTTATTTGAGATTCCAATATATTATTCTGTCGCTTGAGATCATCAATATCTTGTTGGTGAGATACATTTTTGCGTCTCATAAATTGTATGTAATCAGCAGCTTTTTTTAATATCTGTGCACGGCTGGCAACTTTCTCACCTTGGAGGGATGGAACTGAATCTCTTAGACTTGTGAAACTGTCTTTAATATGATCACGCCGTTTACGCTCCAATGCATTATGGTGTGCACGCTTTTCTGCCGTTTCCAACTCAATGTCACGGTCGTCATCACTCATCTTGAGTTTATTCTTTTGATGTGATATCTAAATATAAACAAATCTTTATCAATATTGAATGCTATGATTAAAAAATTAAAGTAAAGCAAAGGTAAGCAAGCCAGACATACTTCACACCGTGGGTATTCTTTGCTCATTGGGTTAGGTACTCTAGGTAGGTATGTAGAATTTAATGAAATGATAAATCATTTCTTCAATAGTACGATTCTGAACAAAGGAAGTTAATAATATAAAGAACAATAAAAGTCGTCATTTTCAACACGCCCACCAAGAGAATCTGATCCAAAGAGCGAAGAATACTCATAGTGCAAAGTATGTCTGGCTTTCTTGTCTATATTTTTCTTATCCTATTTTATTTTACTTTACTTTACTTTAAGTACTTAATTTTTTTAAATTCTTAGTTCAGTCAACTGAAAATTTAATTGAACTTTACTCATATACCTATATAATCTAACAATTCAAAAAAATCATTAAGGAGCATTTTTTTTTTTTTTTTTTGAAGTATTTAAAATTAGAATATATGTGAAACTGATTTTTCGTAAAAACCTCATAAAACCTTTTTTTTTATAATAGATTCCTTGTGTGTTTTTCTACCCGTGATTGAATTACGGCTCAAATGGCAAAAATGAAAGATTTCTTATGGTATTATTTCATAACATTTCCAATTCACTGTTCTTTAGGGTTGAAAATGTCATACAAGCTAAAATATACTCATATAATATATGCATATATAAATGTCTACTTTAACAGGTTCATATCTATTAACATTTGTTACAATTAGTTAAGATAAATTTTAACTTGACATAAAACTGACAATAATAGAACTACATACATTAGTACTCTAGAGTTCCTTTTAGTTCTGTTTTATTGAAGAAATTAACTGCTATTTCTTTAATACACCCACCAAGAGTAATCTGAAAAAGAAGCGAAAAATAACCAATTTATAAAGTATGTCCAGCTTTCAAATTTGAATTATTTTAAATCTTAATATAAAAATAATAATAACTAAATGATCTGAGAAAATATAAAAGTGATAAATATTGATTAACTGAAATAACTAAATAAACTGTCTTGAATAACAGGAAATTACCAATTCTTTTATTGCACATTTGACATAAATTTTATTAAGGTCTGGGTCAAAATCCTAACAGATCAAAATCCCAACATTTCAAATTTTAAACGATGTAAATTAAAAAGTTAAAATAAAAATATCTTTTTAGAAATGTTTACAAATAATATAAAATTTCAATAAACATATGTTAAATAAAATATAATTGGGTTACAAACTGGAAACAAGTTAAGTTGATTAATTAAAAAAGGGTGACAATAATAATAAATATTTATCACTACCATTTTCAAATGAAAAAATTTAATTGTAATTTTTAGATAGATGTATTAAAAATAAATGCATTAGACAAATGTATTGCTATTACAAAGACACTTTTTTTATGTTTTAATGTGATCAAAAGTTAAGATATTAAAAATGCTTTACAATTTAAACCTTCAGTAATTTAATCTGTCAGGATTTTGAACTGTCGGGATTATAAATGTCAGAATTTTGTACAGATCCCTTCTATTATTCTGTATTTGGGCTTGACTATGTTATAACAAATACGTATATCTGCTTAAAATTTTTGAAGAACATAATTACAAATTTAAAACCAGTATAAAACTTGACCAGTTAGTTTAAAATAAGAAAATGCATTTTATAATGAAGCACATTATAGCAAAATATTTATAACTATAGGGAAGACAACAAAAAAATATATAGTTTAGGTATCTACTAAGATTTAAACAACTTCAACTCTTGCATGTCTTTGGACAAAGGGATTAGTTTTTCTTTTAAGAATATAATATAAGCAAATGTATAATAAACATTATACATACAAATTAACTAATGAATATTAATGACAAAGCCAAATATGATAATATTAATATGTAAACACTGATTCAATATTCTTTATAGAAAGAAAAAATGTTAGTTACTATATATACTATTATCAGTTAATGTAAACCTATATTAGCTCAACTACCTATTTTCCAATTAGAAAAATATAGGTCAAAGTTCATTGTTTATTCAACACAAGATGATAATTGTATAAGTATGCTATGTGGTAGCAGTATAACTATAAACCTCGAAGAATATACAACTATAGCCTTCCTGTTATTGTCATCGAAAAACAAAACAAATAAAATAGCATCTGAACACTCACATGAGATTATCGTTTTTGATGAAGTCTTAAATATCGAACGGCTCTAATTGTGTGACAGAAAACCTTGAGACCGGTGGTGCGTTTGGTAATAATTGGTAATCAGACGCTTGAAAATATGTATCAATTTGTCATAAATAAAAAATAATATGGAAAAATTGAAGTTTTGAGTTTTGATCAACAATACCCTTATCACAATGTAACCTGAACATCACGTGTCGTCGTATTGGTTACACTGATTGCGCACGTTTCTCCATTTTTTTGCTTCGTCGTGTTTGTTGTTAACACTGAAACAAGGAATGTGAACAATCAACTGCGCAAGTCTATGCCCCATCCATGTCCAAATCATATCCGAACTAATTATTTCCCCTCAAAATATATGATAATTTTAACGGTCATTTTTTCATGTTTGGAGAATATGTGAATACAAATCAATTACAAATTACGAATTTTTTTAAATGTGAATTAATTTTAGTCTTCAAAAAAATACCAAAGTAAGTACACATTTATAAAATAATTCATTTTAAATAAATACTGTGGACATATTTTGATAATTTGATTGTATAAATTACCGGTTTTTGTTCATTATACACCTTTCAGATTTTTTTATTTTAAGTGTTCTATTTATTTCTCTCTCTACATAATACTCATTTAATAACATTTTTGTTGTGACATTTACACTAAATGTCTTGATATTAATTTTTATTTCCGTTGATATTCATAGAAACATAATTTAATGTTTACAAATTATATAAATGGCCTCTGCTTAAAATTGATACAAACTTTCATGTTATTAAATCAATGTTATTATCAAAATTATTTTTTAAATTAATTTTAAATTTCCATACGTGTGTTTTTATTTCAAGATGAAGAGATTTGGGAACCAGCAAATCAAAACCCCAAAAAAAGTCAAAGCAGATGATGACAACAAAGACCCTATTCAAGTATACTGTCGTATTCGTCCTATTCCATCTAATGTTGAATCATCTTGCATTAAAGTTATATCTGACACTGAATTACAAATATTTCATTCGACTGATGAAAGAGGAGTATCTAGAGAAGGACAATTTAGCTTCAAGAAAATATTTACTGAATTTGAAACTCAAGAAATTGTATTTCAAGATTTGGGATTGCCTCTTATTGAACAACTTTTAGCAGGAAAAAACAGTTTATTATTTGCATATGGAATATCAGGTAGTGGAAAATCTTATACCATGACTGGTAATCAAGAAGACGGTGGTATTGTTGGTAGATGCTTTGATGTCATTTTCAATTCTATTCAAGATTATCAGGCTAGAAGGTTTACTTTTAAGCCTGATAAACTTAATGGATTTGATGTGTTTAGTATAGAAGATGCTTTGATGTTTAAAGCTGAAGAGTTCAAGAACAATGTTAAAAATCCCTCAAAAACTCCAAAAAAGTAAGTAAAATTAAATTTTAAACAATTTATTTTTTCTTATTTATTTAGTTAGGTATATAAATTATTAATATGTAGAAAAGAGGGAGAGGCAAATCGTCTACCATTTGATTATAAAATTATGGACATTGATCAAGATGTGGCTTATTCAGTCTTCATTAGTTATGTGGAAATATACCACAATTATGTTTATGATCTCTTAGAAGATGTGTCTGATGCAGAAATAAGACGGTGATTAAAAAATATACAATAATTATATACATTCAATCAATTTTAATTTAAATAATTATACTATAGAAACAGTAAAGTAATAAGGGAAGATTCAAATGGTAATATGTATGTGCATGGTGTAAAGGAACAAGAAGTTTACAATGCAGATGAAGCATTTGAATGGTTGAGAAAAGGTCAACTACGAAAACGAACTGCTCCTACTTTTTTAAACATGGATTCCAGCCGTAGCCATACTGTTTTTACTATACGAGTTGTACAAGTAAGTGAAGTTTAAGTTAAATATGTACCCTAGATCAAATTTATTATTGAGGTGAAAAAATGAAAATATTGAACGTATTATAGATAAAACTTATGGCTTAAACATATACAAAATGTAATTAATTACTTTTAAATTCATACTGTATTTCATTTCATAATTTTCTGAAATAAATTTGTATTTTACTAAGTGTTCCTAGTCATGAAATTCTAAAGAAAAGACATTGAGTTAAACAGCTAAATATTTTAAAGAATCTCTGTACCTATTTTAATTTATTATTTATTTAACTAGGCCCCACTGGATAGTGATGGTGTTAATATAGTTCAAGATAAAAAATATACAGTTTTGAGTCAGCTGTCACTAGTAGATTTAGCTGGAAGCGAACGAGCTGGAAAGGCAAAAACTACTGGACAGCGGTTACAAGAAGCAGGTTAGTAATTTTTATTATTATTATCATTTTCTAGTTTTAAAACAAATTTTTTACAGGAGAAATAAATAAGTCACTATCAAATCTTAAACAGTGTCTTAAAATATTGTATGAAAATCAGACTTCAAGCAATTTAAGGAATATTGGCGAAAAAATACCTTATAGAACTTCACGTCTTACGCATCTATTCAAAAGCTTCTTTGAAGGATCAGGTTCAATCAGAATGCTAATTTGTATAAACCCTTCATCTGAATATGCTGAACTTTTGGTAAATGTAAAATTGAATAATTTGAAATTTAATTTATTTTTTAATAATATTGTTTAATAAAGCCTGTGCTCCAATTCGGTGAAATGTCTGGAAGTGTGCAAGTTAAAAGGATGACACCATTACGTATGGGTATGGACTTAGGTTTAACTCCCGGAAGAAGAAAAATGATTGATGTAAGTATTCTTATTAATTTATCTCAACACGCTGTTGTAGATGTCACATTTATATGTATGGAGTAAATATTTACTTACTAATTTATTTTTTATTATTTTATTGGATTTCATCTGCATCTATTTTTACCAATTAAATAATTTATTTTATTTTTATAAGAGTTCTTGTAATAAAAATACAATGATATTTTTTTAATGTATTTTCTACCGAAAGTCAACTTTATTTTTATTTATTATAATATATACACTGGATAATAATTTCCAATTGATGATGCATACGTTTAAATTTTCTTGAGTCCAGTATAGAAAAATATTTCCTAATATTTTTTCAACTAGAATCTAGAAAGTAAATATTGTAAAACTAGATGCTAATGCAGTGCTGCTAGTTGGTTTTTTTTTCATTAAGAATAACTTGTTTGTTATACAATCACTTATTTTGATAAAAGTCAATATTAGTCGCTTATTTTACATGATGAATTTAGGATTATAGAAATAATTTGAATTTAAATAATCTTTTCCCCATGAATTATTATATCAAAAAATAACCTGGTCATACTTCGCTCCTGTCACCTATAATGAAACTTGGTCTGTGTCGCAACTAGATTTTTTCAAGGGTGGTATCTGCCTAGGATTTACAATTAGTTTAAAAAAATTAACACATAACAGAAATCAGTTAAATTAAAGTTGCATATAGCAATGTGAATTTTTAAAATTCATTATTATTTATTATTGATTACAGCCATAACCATATTTTTTTGAATTGTTGAATAATATCAGATTTGTTTCAAGAAAAAAAAAATTGAATTGGTTTGTAATGAACCTAAATTCTGCATTATTTTTGTTTGGTTTCTTACAATAAAAATTTTGATTTTAATCACATTATCACATTTATACTATAAAATCAAATGTATAAAAAAAAATGGTAGTTAGTTTCAGACTTCATATACTCAAATTTAAATAGTAACTAAATATAACATTTTATGAATATTTAGTCTCTATTTTTTCACTAATTTATATTTTTTTTCTATTGGCAGCACTGCGAAAGTTAAAATAGGAAAGTATAATCATTAATTATTAAAATGTTCAAATTCAAAATATATTTATATAATATCTTGGATAATTATTTACTCTGTGCAAATTTTGACACATTAACAAATTAATCCACTTAACCCTAGCACATTTTTCTTCTCAGGCTCAATCAGTGAACCGCATTCCATTTGTAATAGAAGAAGATGGAAAAGTTCCATTAGACAACAAGTTTTCTTATGGTTCAAAAGAAAATTGCTTTTCAAGGTAATTTTTTTTCGAATATAGTATGAAATCGTATTTATAAAATTTTGATTGAAATGAAAATAGTATTTTCCACTCAGTAGAACATCACATTAGTGATTGCCGTTTATAATAATATGTATCATAAAATAAACCTCAAGTCAAATTTCATAAAATAAATTCATCATATTATGGCCATGTTAAATGTTGTATGAAACAAAATAATTTATAGTTCAACATTTAAGTGTTCAGTTCTTTAAAACTGATAATTATTTTTGTGTAGAGATAATTTCCTTGTCTTTTTTATCTATATATTTTGGGTTTTCCCTAATTTTGAAAAAACAATTGAGAATTCCGAAAAGTAGTAGCCTCTCTATAGTACTTTCTATAGGCAAAACTAATTTCAAAAAGTTACTTCTCGAAAAGAAAAAAAAAACTAGTAGGTATTATATTCGGTCCTATTTTATAATAAGCATTGTTCTATGCTATTTTATACACATTTATTCAGAAACCACAACTAACCACCTGTTCTAGTATATTTCTCTAGCAGTTTCTCATAAAGCTAATTTTACGGGTTGATACGTACTTGGAAAATCGGGAAAACCTAGAAATATCAGGGAATTTTTGAATGTTCAAAAAAGCAGGGAAAATAATTACGTTTCTAATTTCACATGTTTTAAATTAAGTATATAGCGCAACATTGACATTTATTAAATTCTGAGTAGAGTGAAGAAGCTAATGTTTTTACTGTTATGTTTATTTCTTTTTCTTTATTTTCGCCAATTCAATGTGAACTGAAAGTGTAAAAAATAAAAAAATTATTATGAGCTTTATAATTTTTATGTAAAATTATCTCGAATAAACTAAAACTCCGCTCAGAATAATTTTATTGGAGAGATAATTTATCGTTTCCTTAAAATTTACTCTCATCTGAGAAGCGAAGTATGTTTGGTTTTTTAAATTATAAAATAGGCCAGTTAGAACATTTTGTGTTATAGGTAGTAAATAAACACTAAACAAAGATAGTATTTAAAAAAAAATTGAGTGAAAATATAAATTATACTTTTATAATACTATTTACATGAATTACAAAATATGGTTATTTTTTACTAAAATTTAATTTTAAAAAAAATCACTAATTTCCCTGGAAAAAAATCTGGAAATATCTGAGAAATTTAAAAATAAATATGCATAACAACCCTTTTGGTGCAAAAGAGTTAAAACATTCTACACGTATATATTTATGTATAGAGTCTTCAAGGGTATCGACAACTATAAATTGATATTTTTTGATATTGTTACATATCTATTTTCCTTTCCATGATGCATTAAAACAAAAATATTTTAGTTTCTAAAAAGTGAATAGTTTAACCAGATTTACTTTATCATAATTACTTTAACATGTGTTAAACTAAAAATAACCTTTAATTGTATTGTTCTAGTCATGAGTAAAATTATTACTTATTCCTGTTCAATTTTTTTTACCTTCCAGGCCAAACAATATCTCTGAGAAATTTGTTTACCCACAGTTAATAGGTTAATAGTTATTAGATATATATTAACTGTGGTGTTAACAAACATATTTACCATTATATATTGAAATTTTAATATTTTGAAGTATCAAAATATAGATGTAATGAAATATAAATGTATTGATATTACTATAACATATCGCCAACATTTTTACAATATCTAAATAAAAAAAATATCATTAAAGACCTACATATATGAATTATGAATTACCAAGTGGAAAAATTCAGCTTAATATATAATAGCTGTGTAACAAATGTTTTTTATCTATTCATCTGGTCCACAGTTACTTGAATTTGGGACCTCCGTTTCCTGAATTTAAGGTTGATGATTTACTAAGCGAAGAAAAAAGACAAGAAATTATTATTGCTCTAGATCAGAGGATACAAAAAAAGAACGAACTTCGTGATATATTAATTAAGCAAGGTATAATGTGAAAATAATTTATTAATATAAAAATATATATATATATTTTTTTTTTTTACAGGTAATGATATACGATCACAGATAGTATATTTAGAAAGTAATTATTCAAGTGCCAAACAAGAAATAACATCATTACAAATTCTGAGAGATCAAGATTCCAATAAAGTACATAAACATGCTTCATGTTGTATGTTAAAAGAAAAATATTAATACTAATGATTTTTTTTTTTTTATGTGTAGATTAAACAATATCAAAACAAAGCATTTTTACTAGAAAATGAAATGACTTCATTAAAACGAAAATTAGAATTAATAGATAATGAAAACAAAAGACTTAAATCTGATGTAATTTTTTTTTTTAATTTGATCATTAATAAGTATAAAATTATACAATTGTAAATCATAACATAATTTAAATTCTTAACTTCTAGTTGAATGCAAAAGAAAATATGCTTAATCAGGTTTCAGTAGATAAAGATTTATTAAAACAAAAGTACAACACTAAAATTGTTAAAAAGCAAGAACAATTGTCCAGAGAATTCAAGGATAAATGGAAGGTTCAAGAAAATGAATTTGAGGTTTGTTCATTATTTATAAATTGCTGATTCTACTCCTAATATTTTTTTTTTTTTTGCAACTATCCGTTTATGAACTTGATTTTAAATGTATGTAGTAATTTCAAACAACTATTAAGAAAGCATTTTCGAAACACCTACAAGATATATCATTTATTTCTTCCTTATAGCTGTGTTGTAAGTTTGAATTTAAATATTTAATTTTCAGGCAAAACTACAAGAAAAAAAACGCAAATTAAAACATATCAAGGATATTGTGGAAAGCAATGAAAATATTCCTGGTCATTTTTCTAGACGTCCTATCAAACGTACTCTTTCGGATGAAAGTTTATGTAAACCTGAACCTGTTGTGAATAATAACATCAAAACAACAGATTTGAAGGCAAAAGAAGTAAGATAAATCTTAATTTATTTCAGCGACCATGACTGTATCATAAATGAAAATATTTATTATTTAGCCTTCACAAGACACATTAAGATATTTACGATCGAGGCGGTCTAAGTCTTGTGACCCACAAGAACGTTGGATTGAACACAAGCCTCCGGTGCCCACACCATTGCAAACTATCATGCAACCTAAAATGAAGAAACGTAAGTCTGTCACCAAATTGACAGATGCTAAGACTGTGTCCAATAACGGTGCATCAAAGTATTGCTTATTGACACAGGGATCGGACGATCAAGGCATTCCAGAAGCTAAATTATACAAAGTAATTATATTCGTTAAGCAATTGTATACAAAAAAAAAAAAATCATTCTTACCATGTTTTTTCTATATTGTTTAGGCTGATATTATACAAACCATGGGTGGTGGTGCACAAGTTGTCTTCAATGACATAGAGACATTGAAACAAGAATCCCCAGTTATTGGCTCTCCGGTGAAAAATCGTATTCAGGCGTATAATAATGAAGTAAGAGCTCATATTGGCAGCTCAAACGATATACAAGCAAAATGTTATGGCATACAAGGAGGATATACTCCGGTGTCGAGAAAATAATTTTTTTTAAATATAACCGTAACCAACTACAAAAGAAATAAGATCATGAATATTTATGATTTTTTCTAAGACATGCACTTTTTGCTGTTAATAATTCACTGATTTTTTTCCTATAACTTTATAATTATAAATTTTGTACAGATTAATCCTAAATTCTTTTAATATTTACCTATTTTTGTATATATAATTGATTTTAGCCAACGAGTCAAATTTATGGAAATTAATATAGTATAAGATATTATATTTTGAAGTATACTAATTTAATTATAAGTACCGAGTTCTCTCGTGGCGTTAAGTCAACATTGTAATGTAAATTTTTTATTAAATGCAACACTCGCTGTATAACTGTTAATAAATGTTCAGTTTTTTTTTTTCTGTTTTAATGGCAACACATGCTTCAGAGTGATTTTAAATTTAAAAAAAAAACAATTTATTATCCACTTCTCATATCGCGCATTTTTTTTAAAAGTTCTCCCAATTGTTAAATCTCTAACCCTAACTAACTAATGTCCTTTTAATATAGTTTTGACATACGTGTAGTATGTTATCTACGCAACTACTTATCCACCTCTTTACTACATTTCAAATTCAAATTATTTGTTAGTAGTTTTTGGGCATGTTTTAGCACTATTTTTTTAATTCTACACTCCCATGGCACCCTTGCTTCGCTCTGCCAAATCTATTTACGTCCCTCAACTTAGTGTGCGACATGGGGATATTTCGGTTTGATAATCAGTAATTATTGATAAGCTCTTGAGTAAGCAAAGACATAGTATATAATATTTCACTATGGTATATTTATTTTATGACAAACACTAACGAGTCATTTAAAATATTGAACTTTTAAACATAATATGTGTTTTCACAATAATGTTTATTTTTTTTTTCTGTGAACACTTGTTCAAAAGTCACGGATCAGCAATTTTTTGAAACCAGATATGCCTCTACAACTTGGTAGTACTTTAGAGAGGTCATTTTTTAAATTTCTCAATTCTTCAATTTTATTTATGAAAAAAACTACCCAAAATTTGACAAAAAAAGACTGAAACCATAATTTTATTAACCAACTTTTTTGAAAATTAATATAAAAAAAAATGTCGAAAATTTTCTTGCCCCAAAATCTTTCTTGTATGATTTTCTATCCATGTTTAAATTTTCATATAGTTCGGATCAAAAAACAATGGTTTCCAAGTCATTTTTGTCAAATTTTGGGTAGTTTTTTCCAAAAAAAAATTAAAGAATTGAAAAATTCAAAAAGTAACTTCTAAAGTACAATCTAGATGCTAATCCGGTTTCAAAAAGTTACTGATCGAAACTTTTGGACAAGAATTTCCATACGAAAAGTCGTACACAGAAAAAAATAAACATCATTGTAAAAACATTAGCATTTTCACTTCGTTCAGAATCTAAAAGTAAAGTAAAGTATAGACAAGAAAACTGCACATACTTTGCACCACGGTTATTCTTCGCTCTTTGGGTCAGATACTCTTAGTGAGTGTGTTGAAAATGACGACCACTATTAATCTTTATATTACAAACTTCTTTCGTTCAGAATCGTCTTATTGAAGAAATGATTTATAGTTCTTTAAAATTCCACAAACCCACCAAGAGTATCTGACCCGAAAAGCGAAGTATGTCCGGCTTTCTTGCCTTTACTTATTACTTTTATCTAATTTACCTAGGTCCGAGTTTTACCACTGGAGACTAAAAAAGCGTAAAATAGGAGGACTGTATTTTATTTATATAAATAATAATAATAAACATATACAGGCGTGTATATTAGACACAAAAAACATTTATTGTAACTAACATCAATTATCGACAGGACGCATTTGTACAATACACACGATATTGATTTTATATAATTATATATTATGTATATAGTTAATTATAATTTTAACTTAATCTAGACCTACAAATTTGGTTATCATTCATCAATTTTAAAACTATTATTAAATGAAAACGTATACCATATATTAAGTACAATAATAATGAGGGGAAAAAAACAAGAATTCAATAATATTTATAATAAATATAAAGTATTCTTCCATGAACACCTTACAATTGTTGATAGTGTCATAATTGATGAAAATTAAATGCTAATGTAATTTGAAACATATAATATATATTTGTATCAACTCATCATCATATATTGTTATACGGCTATATTGTTTGAAAAGTAAATTAACAGTAGATGACAAAAGCTTAAAATAATATGTAAGGCCAGTTTTCTCAGAAAACGACAGACTAGAATCACAGACCGGCAAGGAAAATCAAATAATGTCTAAAAACTAAAGATATACACTGAAATCAATGAGTATGTATGTATTTTTTAAGTTAAATTTTTCTGAAATATAAATATTTTTTATAAATTTGAAGCGGGGTTGTTTGGTCCCTAAGCAATAAACATAAATGGATAAAATATCGATTTTAATTTACAAAACACTGAACGGTCAGTTTTTTTTTAAAACACATTTTGAGCCCGAGTGTATTACTTAATCATTCTCTATGGCAATGGGAAAATAATTTTTACGTGTTAAAAATGATTATACATAGTTAAATTATTAAGAAGTATAGGACAAGTTTACCACTGAATAATTATTATCCAAAGACATTAAAATTACATACATGTATATATATATATATACAATTGTTTCTAAATAAATGCCCAGGTTTGCATGGCTTATAATTGATAATTTTTTTTTAATTCGGATTCCTCAACACAGCCAAAACTAATTTTAGGAATGATTTTCCAAATTACTACCACCACATCTAAAAATGAGAAAAAAAAATTATCAATTATAAACCAATACTTAAACGCCGCCACCCCACTATTGCTATTTACTGGGACATTATTTTAAAACTATGTATACACAAAAATATATTTATTTTAGGATTTCAATCAGGTACAATATAGAAAAAGTATAACAGATAAAAATAATCATTCTGATCATAAATTATTTTCCTATATACTTAGAAATTTAAAGATATATTAGTGCCTATTATTTTATTGCAACATTCCCAAAATGTTAATACTAAATGCTTTTTCACAGCGTGCAGAAACTAAAAAGAGAATAAAAATGTTTTAAACAGTAATATATTAGATGGATGACAAGAATAATCGCAATGAGTATCACATACTCATATTTATTTATATATTTACAACAATATTATATACTGAATGGAAGGGTGAAAAATACTTTTAAGTTATAACAATTAATACTATTCGATTGGTGAAGGCTTACTAAAAATCTAAAACAGTAAAAACAAAATAATAAACAAAACAAGATATTTAACAATTAAACAAGAGTTTTCCTTGTTAAAAAAGTTAAGTAATATAATATTATGTACTTAACTATTGTGAACTAACAGATATATAGATGCAAATTTCAGTAAATTTAAGCAGAAGAAACACAATATGATAAAATAGTGAAATTGAAGATTATAAATTATAAAAAAAAAGACTATGAAGAAGGTGAAACAAAAGAAAGTTAGCTTAATTTTCAGTCAACAGATTTCTAAACTAATAACATAAACAAGGTGTTACTGATTGGAAACAAAGTAAAAAATAAAATAATGACAATAATAATAAAAATAAAAAAACAATTGAATTAGGCCGCTTACATTAATAAAAAAAATTATAATGATAAATTTGAGCGTGATAAAATTTGAGATTTAGCAGCTGATGAAATGTAAACATATGAAACTTAATAAGATAATGCCAAATAATTGATTAACACTCGATCTTAACTTTATGAAAGACTGAACAAATTAGTACTGAATTTATGATGCAAAATAAATATTACATGCAGAGTAAATTGTAAAAATGGTAACATTGAACTTTAAATTTTTTTACTAAAGTACAGCTAACATGGAATTTCAATAATTGATTTTTAAATTATACTTTTTTTTAATAGCTCCCAGTCAAGTATTAATCATTTAAATGGAATTCTATAAATTAATAACAAGAAATCTTACAAAATACATAACATTTAACATGCTTTAAATGAAATGTTTAGGAGGAGGTGGTGTTTTATATGGAGACTGATTTGGTGAGCTGTCACCCAGATCCAATCTTAATTCAGTTTCAGGACCAAGAACTGGACATAAATTTAACTGATCCAAAGAAAGTGAAACGGCTGCAACATCAGGCATGATTACTTGTTCACCTCGATCATCATAATCTTCTTCGACGTCATACTAGTGAATTTATTTATTAGCAAATATTAATAATGATACTAAAACTCAATATATTTTTCACTTACTCTGATATTATTAGTAAATCTTAATGATGAAGCCACATCATTTACCATATATGGTCTATGTTGTTTTCTCAATTTCTGCTGTGGATATATTGTTGATGGTAAGGTACTAGTTGCTAAACCTTTTCGTTTTTCTTTTCTTGTGCGACTACTTCGAGATCTTGTGCTATCTTTTGGTTTGTCATCAGGACCTCCACCACAGTAGCAAACAGAACTAGCAGCTTTCTAAAAATGATAAATACATCATAAAAATGAATTTCTCAATTAATATTGGAATATTAATAATACTTCTAAAAGGTAAGCAACAGGATCAGGTAAATTAAACTCGCGCACAACTCTTAATCTGATTTGATGGTTGATTTCTTGTCGACTAGATAATGGCAGTGATATTGCACGTAGACAACCCGGTGCGGATCTAAGTTTTTGGTCACGTTTAACCATAGCATTCATGGTTGATGCATCTGGGGCTATAAATAGATTTATGATTTAAAAAATAGTTTTTACAAATTAACACAAGTTAATTTTTTATGTACTTGGTATTGAAGCTGTCAAAACATCAAGAGATGAGAGGCCATATGATGATGGAATAGGTTTTTCTTCAATCATATATAAAGTGTCGGGAATTCCATCTGGCATGTATCTGGTTCGTCGTACAAGCTCTTCATCCTCTCTCAACATTTGATCTTCAAATAAAGACTAAAAGAAATAAAAATCAATTATGATTTAAAAACTAAATAATTTTAGTTAAAATACCAAGAAATATAATAAATTAATAAGTTTAATGAATAAAATTTTTACTCAGAAATATACAAAAATAATAGATCAATTAGATGTAATTTATCCTAATAACTTACTTTTATTTCATCATAGTATGGAATAAATAATCTAGGTCTCACATAAAGTCCTGATGGATGTCTAATCCAAGCATTTATTCGAGACATGTGGTGAGATAATATTGGTGAATCGTTTCCAATCATATGACTTGGCGGTGAACTCACTAAACCTCTTCTTATTGCCTGTGTCAAAGTTTCGTGTTCTGTTGGAATAACATGATCCATACGCACCAAAGGTAAAAGTTCAGATAATATTTCACGAAGTTCAACATCACTTAAATCCCGTTTTTTTACACCTTTTCGGCTAACAGAATGTGTTGTTTGACTAACTAAATTTGGTTCTAAAACAAATAAATAAAATATAATATAAATTTATATCAAGTTTAATTTAACAGTATACCTCTATCTTCCATGCGTCTAATCAATTCATGTTCACCCCATTTAAGAACAGCTTGTAAAACTTCAAGTTCACTAGCTTGTAAGAAATTACTCTTTAAACAGTCTATAAGATGAGCTTTGTCAAGTTGGTATAAGACAGGACTATTAGCTACTTGGGAAAATTCTTCTCGTAAAAAATGTTTAGCTTGACGATGAACCCATGCTGATCCATGAGGCAAATTTCCCCACCTATAAATAATTTGTAAATGTAATTAAATATTAAAAATTGATATTTATTATACAACATCATAAATCAACTGTCAGTAACTATAACCCATAAAGCAAAAAAGTAAAGTAAAACAAAGATAAAGTATATACAAGAAAGCTAGACATACTTCGCACCACGGGTATTCTTCGCTTTTGGTGGGTGTATTAGAATTTAAAGAAATGATAAATCATTTCTTCAATAATACGATTCTGAATGAAGAAAGTTAATAAATATAAAGAACAATAATAGTCATTATTTTCAACACACCCACCAAAAGCATCTGATCTGAAGAGCAAAGTATACCCGTGGTGCGATGAACGTCAGGCTTTCTTGTCTATACTTTACTTTTTTTTACTGATAAATAAAAAAAAAGAACAAAAGTATTTGAAAAATGTCCAATTTTTTTTTCATATTTTCAAAATTTTCAGCACTAAAATGTTTTTCATATTATTGTCTATCTGTGTTTAATTTTTCATAAAGTTTGGATCAAAAAATAATGGTTTCCAAATCTTTTTTGTCAAATGTTGAGTAGTTTTTCTAAATCGAAAAATTGAAGGATTGAGAAATTCAAAAACTGATCTCTTCAACATACCAAAGGAAAATTTGGTTTTAAAAAATTGCTGATTGAGATTTACTTTTGAACAAGTATTTACATACAAAAAAATGTTTACAGAAAAAAATAAATAAAAAAACATCATTGTAAAAATATTAGCTCCTTTACTTCGTTCAGATTCTAAAATATATTCTACTCTAATCACTTAATATTCAAAAATAGATTTATCAATTGATGATAAATACTAAATTTATAATACAAGACTAAGTATCAAAAAATGCCCCTTTTCAAAGTTTCATAATACTCTGTTCAAAAAACTTGTTAACTTGAAAATTAATGAGCACATTTTCAATATCTTGAGTTTCCCTATCCACATTTAATTTACAACAGTGGTGAATTGTCAGATGGTCAACTAAAATCTTTTTTGTATTTTTATACATTTCAATCGTTTATAATAGTTGAGTTTTATAATATGTGACAACTTGTAACATTATCACTTATTAAGAAAGAATATTTTTGTAAAGTCATTATATTTAGTACTGTATTAAATAAATAAAAATAATTTTTAAACAATTTCTTTTTAGAGATAATAGATATTTAAATCAGAAACAATTCTATTGTCAATTGTAATTTAATTTTGAGTCAATGGTAAATCTCTTTATACTATTTAGTCAAGTTCTTTTCAGGAAACAAAAAGCTTATAGTTTTTATATTTGTTAAACTTTAAATGTGAATTAAAATAAAAATTAATAACAATTTCACAATTATTTAAGTTACAAATAATGTTACTGTAATCACTTTTATTAATACAGAACTTGAATTATTATTCATCAAGAATATATTAATATTATATATTATAAATATATAAATATAAAAATAGTATAAAAAATAATCTTTAAAACTATTTATACACTATTGTATGATTATTTACTGAAAGTAATAATTTGTATTAAACATAACAAAAAATTCATTTTGTAAAACCTAAAAATATTACCTTTTTTTCTATTTCCAGTATTTTCAACTTCTTGTGAGATAAAATTTTTAAAGAATACAAAAAAATAATCACGAATATAACACAAATCCAGGGAAAGTGCCTATGGGGTTGTTTATATGTATGAGTAAATATAAGTAACATAACTAAATTATAAAAGAGATTTTCTGTTTTTGATACTACTTTATTCAGTAAGGATAAATCCATGTAGTCCTTGATTTAAATAACTTTTTTTTTTTCTGCTTATTTGTACTTTAATTACTTGGAGTGTACTACATAATATAAATTACATTACCTCAGTACTCCTGGAAGTGACTCTAAAGTAAGCCATTCTAAAATAAGATCTTCACAACCTTGGGATACTATTTCCAACTCTAAGAAACGACCAATCTGATACAATTCCATAGCTTCATCCAAAGGACTAGGTCTAACACGTCCAGTATTTGTTAGAGCTTCCACCTAATTAAATTGTAATCCTTAGTATTTGCAGGTGTTCAAAATATATAACTTTTATATTTACTTCACTTAAACTGCCAGCAGAAGAACCACATCCAGAACCTCTTAATATCAGTGACAAATCAACCGTATCTAAATAAATTGCATGTAATAGTACTCTTGCATATCGTTTTGGAATTACTGATTCATCTAGTACTATCCTGAAATGTTTGAAAACATATGATTAGATTTTAATAAATAATCATAAACAAGGATAAAACATTAATAATGATTATACAGACCTGGTAGGAATGTGTAATGCTCTTTCAGTATGTTCTTCACCAGATTTAGTTCTTCGTTGAATAAGATTCCTAAAAAACGGTGATCTAGCACTAAGTATAGATTTATGGCATGGCAATTCCAATTTTGGTTGGAAACCATATTCAGATCCAGTAGATTCTGGCCTTCGATCTGAATATCCTTCAGGAATAAATACAAGTGCAGCATCTGCATAATCTCCTGTTTCCAGCAGGTATCTTAAATCATTTTCTAATACATTTGGTGTTCCAAGTTCATCACCAAGTCTTCTTAACAAAGCTAAGTCTATATCTCCATCTCTAGGAGCTATATCGCCTGTATATAAAAATCTTAGTAATGCAGAAAACATTTCTACATCAACACCAGGTGTCCTTAAATCTAAACAAATACGTGCTCCATATCCAGGACACCCTAATAGCAATTCACGGAAGTATGGACATCGAGCTGACAATATCGCTCTATGTACAGGGAAACAAACACCACGAAAAATGAGATCGACATCTGTGCAATACTTATGGTCGTATAAAGTAGACAAGTCTTGTTTAAATGTAGCAGCTGGAGGCCTTGCTAGTTCAGCTTGTACAGACAAATCTTTAAGGGCAGCTAATGCTTCATATTCTTCAAGTAAAGCAGTTACTTCAGCTGGTGACCAGTCAGATATCAACTCTCTAATCACACGACCATGATTACACACTTTGGAATACCGACGACGCTTTATCAACTTCTTACGCAAAGTAGCAAAACCTGACATACGCATCTTACGTCTCTCCCTATAGGTACACATTTTAGTAAAACTTAATTTTAGTAGAATTAGTAACCTTAAGAAAAAAAAAATTAGAGATAATTACTTTATAATAACTCCTGGATAATTTTGAACATCCATATTCGGATATTCATTGGAAGAAACCCCGGCACCCATACTGTCTTCTGGACAGATCCTTTTCGTCATCCCATCATATGACCACACACAAGGTAATAATGTGAAACATATGTTCATCACATAGTTATTAACTCTGAAAATAACCAAACAATAATGCATATAATATATAGATAAAATTAGGAAAAACTAATATTTTTAGCAAAATATGAAGACTTATAGATAGGTAGTTATTACACTCTAGATACTTCTTCATAAAAATATATAAAAAACACATTTTTTAATGAAAGAAACTTTGAATTATAAATTAAGATACACAAAACTAATAATAATAAAAATTGTGACATCATAATTTATATAGTAGAAAAATGCATGTACCTACCTACTACCTAGTAAAAGAGCATTTTAAAGCTTTGTGGGTACAAACTACAAATATGGACGAAAATTGTTCAAAATCAAGAGAGATGAGGGGATGTAGTAATGGCAGCAAAGACTCTAATAGAATTATAAATGCGAGTGAAGAAAAAGAAGAAGAAGAAATCATAATTTATAGTAATCAGTTACATTTTAGATACCTAGATATAGCTAATACTTAACCAAAACATTTAAATTTGACTTAATATCAAATATTCCTCAACTATTATAGCGTAATATTAAATTTGAAACGAGAATTGTTATATATCAAAAAAAAATAAAAGCGAAGTTGACAAACTCTGCATAATGAAAATTGGGTCAAGTTAGTAAAATTACTGTAAACAAGAAACCACTTTCACAATAATAAAAGGAAAACAATTACTTATGAAATGACAGTACATAATTTCAATTTAAACTAGAAAAAACTGACGAAAAAATGAAAAAACAAATGAAAAATGCAATAAAAATATTACTTAAATAAATTGTTGGGGTGTCTAAAAGATAGCAACTTACAACGTGTGAAAGTTTCTTGGCTCGCATTTTTAACATCCTTCGGCTGTTACAAGAATTCTTCGTTAAATTTAATTAACAGTTAGGGGTAAATCCCCCGACAAAATTTCAAAACTGAATTAACAATTGCATTGTATAACAATTGGAAATATATGAATACAAATTTTGCTACGCTGAGAATATTTTGCACTATTGATAAAAAAAAAAACATCAACACGCCTACAAAAATGGTTATAACGTCCTTGGAGATTAGTTTCCTAATGAGATCACAAATATGGAAATGAAAAGCATAAATATTCAAAAATAAATAATCAATAGTTACAAATATTGAAATAGCATTACATTTTTAAAGTAACGATAGCGATTATATTTAATTTTAATCTTTTAATTCAATATTCATTCTTTACAATAATTGTAATAAAGTTGTTAATATTTCACCTATGAATTGTTTACAATTCATATCCGCTTTGGAAATCTCGATCAAACCAAACACATTGATAACGAAAACATATGATCCGAGATAAGAACCAAAACATGCTGTTGCTATTCGAAAAGTTTAATTCTAGAATTAAACTTTTTCTTTGCGTCTTCTTAAATTTAATTTTTATTGTTGTGCTTATATTGTTTTGTAGTTTTTGAAACAAAGTGCAATTATAAACTATGAAGTAACTACGCTTTCGTAAAACGTATTCTTCGTAGCTCATACAAATTATATTCCAACAATACAAACTGTTTTAAGGAATTTAAACAAATGTAAGTACTTTTACTACCTATTTATATAACACTTTAAACAAATAATTGGCTGCAAAGTTATGTCCTAAAAGTGATATTCGGTTTAAAATTTAATTATAAATATGCTAAATTGGTAATAGAAAAATTTATATTAAAACATTTTAAGAAGAATAGAATCGAAGAATAGAACAATTCTAGTTTGGCTCATAAAGAAATTTTTATTTATTTATTTTAGATTCTGAACGAAGTGAAGAAGCTTATGTTTTTACAATGATATTTATTTTATTTTATTTTTTCTCTTTCTGTGAACACTTTTTCGTATAGAAATACTTGTCCGAAAGTTTCGATCAATATCTCTATAGAACCAGAATTGTACCCAGATGGTACTTTAAAGAGGTCATTTTTCTAATTTCTCAATACTTTTTCCAAAAATGGGAGAAAACTGTCGAAAAATTAACAAAATACGCAATTGCCGAAATTTCCGTAAAATTGAAAATTACTTTTTGACATAACTTCTAAAATAATGCAGCTAGAGACTTAAAATTTTCACCAACCATTAAAAATAGATACGAGAACTATTCAAATAAATTTCAAAAAGATTTTAGCAATTTTGAATTAAGTACGGCATTTTGAAAATTTCTCATTTTTAAAGTACGGATAAATTACCTATTTTATTACATAATATAATATATCTTATTAACACACAAAAGGTTGAGGTTGATAGGTGATGTTTTATTGCATCTTTTTTTTTTTTATAATTATTGTTGTTATTATAATTATCGTTAATTGACAGAACAGGTGGTATGTATAATATAATATTTTAATAGCTTAAAATCTAATTTGATTAAATATCCTTTAAATAGCCAATCAGGTATGGACATAGTTTCGACCAATGACAATCGTTTTGCTTTCAATAGTGTTCAGACCGATGCGGCAACGGAGAGTTCGTCTCGCTGATTGGTTTCACTCACTCCTCTCTCTCTCTCTCTCTCCTCTCTCTCCCTCTCTTACTAAATCTGTTTTATCTATTATGTGTACACTTTTTTTTATTTTTTTGTTGACACTTTGTTTTCTTGCGTTATTCGGTTCGCTGAAGTTACACGTGCATGATGGTGGAGAGG
>JAIPRM010003002.1:0-27850 GCA_025469315.1 Stegophylla sp. TES_Ste_2020 | reverse complement strand
TTGACAAAAACGACTCGGAAACCATCATTTTTTGATCCGAATTTTATGAAAATTTAAACATAGATAGAAAATCCTATAAAAAAGATTTTGGCACAAGAAAATTTTGAAAATGTGAAAAAAATTTTTGCACATTTTTCGAAAATTTTTTTTTTCTTATATTATTAATTTCCTTTGTTCAGAATCGTTTTACTGAAGAAATGATTTATCGTTCCTTTAAAATTTAATACGCCCGTCAAGAGAATACCACCTGTAGTGCGAAGTACACCCATCGTGCGAAGTATGTCCGGCTTTTTTTTCTTTACATACAAAATCGTGAGTCAGTTGTTCTCGCATTACGATCTTTAAAATGACGTAGTTAAATTATATATTATTTTATAATCGTCTATGATATTTAAATTGTGATGTTTATATTTTATGATTAAAATAAGGTAGATATTATAATAAGTAAAATCGATAGGTAATAACCCGGCAATTAACGCTATTTCATAACTTTCTCGAATATAGTTTTATCTAGTGTAGTTCGTATACGTTCATTATTATTACTTATTTTAATTTAAAATATAATACGGTATGTTAATTAATTGGAAAGTCAGTAGACTTTAATTTTGTAGAGCTACTTATTAATAATATAGAAAAACAATTTTTGATGAATGTGATCAATTCATAATTTCAAAATATTGTAAATTTTTAAATTTTCCACTATTTAATAATTGTAGATTGACAATATCGTAAAATTGTACAGTGCTTTTTTTATCTATAAATTTCAAAATTATTTTTTTCTCTATATTATCAATGAATAAAAAATGCTTTACAACATTTTCGAATTTTTAAAAAAGTTTTTTTTTTGTAATTTAAAAATATTTTCTAACGATTTTATTTTTATGATGTTAAAAAGGAGTTTATTGGTCGTATATATATATATATATATAAAATCTACATTAGACAGAGCTGAACTACAATGTGTGCATTCTGTTTTGAGTTACTGACTTTTTAATTAATATACTGTATACATTATACATCTTAGTATAAATAGGTACTTACCGAATAATGAGTGAAAAGGGACGAACCTTGGACTACATTTAATTTTAAGAGAGGAACGATAACTAATGATAACTAAAAGAGGGGAGTTTCACAACAATTCGGCTCATTGAATATAACTCTTTATTTTAAATTTTTAGAAAAATACCTATTTTCTATGAAAATGTTGCCGATCCCTGTAATTATTACAGTGTGATAAGATGATATATGTATAATTATTGAAAATAATTACGAATTACAACATTAAATAGGAAATTATTTTCATGCATCACTTACTGTGCAGGCTGTGTATTCTTGACTACAGGTCATGTATATATGTGCCTGACTTAATATTCGATGCATACTACTTGCATCCCAAGTTCCCAAGTTGCCTATCAAATAATACCAGTAATAAGTTTACAAATTGCGTCCAGACTGTTCGGATGCATTTTACTTATTATATTTATTGACGAATCATTCGCGTCCTAAACTAATAATTTGAAATCTTGGCGCATAAGAAAAAAAAACATTAAAGTTCATCATGACATATGTGATTGAGTAATATTTATTGTCTTATTTATTGGACCATTTTTAAGTTGTATACGTATGAGTTTAGATAGTTTTTTACATGCATCATTAAGAGCTTTACATTTTACTGCATTACTTACAATTTGTTGATTTAATGATTCTGCTTGATGAATGTCTTGATTATAATATATACGGTTGCTTCTAATTTCATTTTGAACGGCATATTTGAGTTTCCATTTTAGTTAAATACGGACGTACCTATAATAACTTAAATACGTGTAGGTACGGTGTAAACTGTGGACTGACATGAAAATAAGAATTATTCATAGGTGCACTTCTGTTCATACAGTTATAAAATATCACTTACGCGATAAAAGGATTCGAAAACCGTTCGGGACGCGCAGATAACTGCGAGTATGTAGGACACAAATAATTACCGTAATATTAAAAATTCTTCGATCGACAGTTTTATGGCACATGCAGTCTTAATGTTATTATATTTTAATTCAAGTAATTCGTCAATAACTTTCTTTTAACCTGTATTTTTTTGGGCGATAAGGCACGTGCCGCGTCACTCCCGTTTGCATATTCACAACATAACTCGTTTGCTCATCGTATGTGTGTAATTGCGCCGTTTCAGATCTCTCCGGCCGAGCTACGGGCCAGGGCCTCGCCCACGGACGCTGTGACCACCAGCAGCGGCCACCGGCGCAGCGACGTCAAGCTGGACCTGCAGTCGGCGAACAGCAGCGTGTGCGGCGGCGACGACCCCGAGGACCTGACCATCAACTCGGGGCACATGATGATGCAGGCGCAGCAGACGCACCACGGCAGCAGCAACAACAACCAGCTGCGGTACGGGCCCGGTGACATGCATCAGCATCACCTGCAGAACAGCGGCAACAACAAATACCCGACCGCGCTGGAACTGATCGACAATTACGCGCGGTCGGGCGGCGGCAGCGGTGCTCTGTCGCCGTTCCTGCCGTTCACCAAGGACGGCGGCGGCGGTGGACAGGACAAGATGCAGCAGCAGACACCGTACACCAACAAGGCGTTCCTGGACTCGTACCTGAAGGCGCTGGTCGAGACCAACCCGCCGCTGTTCTACGCGTCCAAGCTGGCCGGCGACATGATCAAGCACGAGATCGCGGCCGACGACGCGGAATACTCGTCCGCATCCGACGAAGACGATGAGGACGACGACAGCGTCAACGACTCTCCGCTACAGCTGCAGGCGGGCAAGAATTGAATTACCACCACCATGACTCGCGGGGTTGGGGAGGGACAACGGTGTATGATTTAGTGGAACCCACCCCACACCTTTCACCGACGCCGCAAACAGTAACAAACAAAAAAAATTTAAAAAAAACAAAAAAAAAAAACAAAAAAAAAAAAAACCATAAAAATATAATATTATAATAATAATGAAAAAAAACAATTTATAAAACGTAGGCCTTAGTATATGTATATAAAAAAAAAAATGAGCACGCGATTATTGTAACGTGGTGACTAGCTGCTATTATATAGTGTCGGGGAAACGCTGTTAGGATCTATCCCAGAACCCCAATATAAGTATGTTATATAACGAAAAAAGAGGAGAATATGTGGGAGATAAAAAAAAAAACCGAGAAATCCGCGTCACACTTTGTATAGTATTATATTATGATAGTAGTATTAGCAACAATAGTAGTATTATATTATGACGTTATACGATGTATATTACAGGGTGATTTAATTAAGACGCTCGTGCAGTATACACCGTATAGTGTATATAGTGTTGTTGTTGTTGTTGTTGTTGTTGTTGTTGTTATCAACTCAAAATCTCTGTTGTCGAAGGGACTATGGTCTAAAAATTTATTTTTTTAAAACACGTAGTGCGAAATGTGTCAATAGAAATTCTTGGACAATAATTTCTTAAAATATTATAATCATATTATATTGTGCTTAAACTAGCCGAGTGGCATTCGCGAAAATGCAGACAACGATGATGCATTAATGGCGTTCCTCGGGACGCCATTAACACATGGTCGTTGAGCGTTTCGCGAATACCGCCCGGCAACGTTTTTTTTTTTTTTGTGTCATGAAACACGGTAACAATTTTAATTTATTGACTCGAAAACGAGAGAGGGGTGAAATGACATAAAATCGAATTGGTCGACGTGGATCTAATCCAGAGTTTTTTTTTTCTATTATTATTATTATTATTATTTATTTATTTAAAACGTACGTTTTATTTATTTACGACTAGTCATTAAATAGTTTAAAACAGTCCAGCACAAGTTCAAAACACGTTTGTTCCTAAATGTTTTTGTCAAACGTAAAAGTAATATCGTCCACGCTGTACAGCCAACATTTGGAAATGATTTAATAATAATTATAATAATTTTAAAATGTCACCTAAATATTTTTCAAACATTACGTTTGAAAAAGGTTTTCACAAAACATTTATGAATTATTATTATTTTTTCTTCTTACAAATGCTGTCAGTACAGTTATTATGAACGAAACGTCGTGGGTTCATTGAACTCGTATTTCTAGTATACCATACCATTCCTCTTGAACTACCTCATTCATATATTTTAAAGTATTGTTGATAACAGATATAATAATTCGATCACAACGTCATATCATGAGACTTTTCATTATAGAATTATGCACGTGTATTTTTTATGTTGCCATTTACAGCAAACAAATGCCATAATAATATTATAATATTAAACTTATATATTAGTTGTCAGTATCAAACTAATCAGTATTAATTTTTTTTTCTTTTTTTTTTTTAATTTTAGTGTTACAGTAAAGTCATTATTATTGTTGGGGAAAACTACTGTATTATTATCATTAGTAAATAATATCTCAATATTTTTTTTATTTTGATTTATATTGTATGTTGATCCTGCAAATTTGTTTCTTGTACGCATTTCAATGACAGAAATTAACAGTATAGTCTGAAGAATTCCTTATTTCATGTGTTCAACAACAATGTAATATTTATATAAGATGAATAATTTCATTTTGAAACTTAATAAATGAAAATACATCATTATTAAATCAGAGAAACATATAATTTTATAATCGTTCTGTTGGAACTTTCAATAGGTACTATGTTTTGTATTTACAAATAAAAATTTAAAAATCTATAAAATAATAATACTTTGGTATTACTTTAATATGAGTATATATAATATATATTAATAAATATATATTTGCAAACATTTATAAGGCTCAATGTATATAATATCGTGTTTATTGAATTATTATTTTTAATTATATTTTACACTTTTTTTTTTTTTAATAGAGTACAAATCAAAGTTCAAACATTAGTATTAGGTTTTTAAATGGTTAACTATTGATAGCCGATTTGAAGTTAAAAGAAAACCTGGTGTTTTTTTTTTTTAACTTGCATTTTAAGTACAATATACATAATAATATAATATAATCGTATTTAATATAGTCAATACAACGTAAAGTACAAACATAAATATTATTTCTACTATTAAATTTATTTAAATGTGTGTTATTACTATATATATATATGTATATATATATATATATATACATATACATATATAGTTTTTAAATACTGTATCAAAATCTGAACAAAGATATTCTAATATTTTATTTATTTCTCTAACTCCGCCATTGTGAAGTGCAATAACATATTATCATTGAGAATGAATATACTCTTATTTTTAATCAATGATATTATAATATTAATGCCATTGTTATTTTATTTATGTCCATTGAACAAATATCCATTAAAAATAATATCTTCTTGGATATTCCACCCATATTAAGTGTTTTGCCTGTTAATCATTAATTTTGATCTTATTACATTTGATTTTATTAATTGACACTAGTCACCGATTTTCTTCAAGCCACTCACACATTTAATAAATATTTAAACAGCTTATTAATGACCAATGATGCAATATGTTTTTTATTTACTTACAAACTTAAGTTATTTATTTAATGAATTTTTTTTATAAGGTCGTGGTCATATTTCCTAATTAGACTGATGAAAGGAAAGACTGATGACACTAAGTATTTTTGTTTTATGTCATACATTGAGAAAAATCTAAAGTGCCTCGCATTATTAATTATATTAGTAGATAGGTGGTTGGGCACAAACTGAACAAATTTTTCCATGTATACATAACAGCTTCATTTTCTCATTATTATATTTTTTTTTCATTTTAATTAACCTCAATAATATAAAATAAAAGACTACTAACAAATATATAAATATATTTAATACACATCGAATATTTTGTATTTAAAAAACAATACTCTGCTAAAGACTAATGAATTTTAATTAGTCTAAAATAATATATATATGAATCATTTTAACTGAGTAAACATTATATATTTTTAAAGTTCAAATCGTTTTAGCAATTCTCTTTGGGAACAAATTTTAAACCAAGGAGTAGAACTCATTATTGATCATTGATATTTAAGTTATTTAATTTTTATAAACACATTTTTTTTCATACACGTTTTTTAAGGGGTTTCGAATAATCCCATAAAATTTTATTGAAATATAGAAAACATTATTCAAACAGTTATGATGACATTAATATGTAATGTAGACTGGTGCTTCAATAATGAATTAAAATATTATTATTATTATTATTATTATTGGTATTATACTCAGCTCACGATGTACAATTAAATCAAGATTTTTGTTTTAAAACTCAGTGAATTGAGTATTTTATTTTGTCATATGTATATACAATGTTTTTATTAATCAAAGTTTAGCGCAGGTAAATTATTATAGTACAAACATTTAACATTTAAGTTAGATAGTACCACGTTTAATTTAGTTACTAAGATTTGTTATGTATAAAAATCGATGTTTTTTTTTTTTTATTATTGTCATTATTATTATTATTATTATTATTATTATTATTATTATTATTATTATTGTAAACCTAAAACAAAAAAGAATAAATTTTATGTTTTACAAGTGCCATAATATATTATAAAATACTGTAATCAAATATTTCACTGAAAAAAAAAAAAAACATGAAATGCAACACATGTACATTAAAATCTTTAAAATGTCATAGTCAACAAGAGTATGAACTAACTTGGGTCTGAACTCTAAATCATCAATTAAATTAAATCGTATTCACAATTTAATACTGTATCAAAAATAAGCGATCTCGAGACAAAATATATTGTGTATTTATATCTTTATTTTTATAGAAACCTTTGTCAATTATCACGATGCTGTAAAAAAAGAGTTATGTCTAAAACTAAAGCTTTTGTCGTTATCATTAGATTGCTTACATTAACCACCTTATTTTCTCTTATAACAAGAAAAATTTTTGTGTAACTCGAGATTCAGTAGTTCATATTTTTGTATGCGTTAATATTTCAAAGATGGTTATTATTGTAATATTAATATTAACACATAAACAAGATATTGTTCTAAAAATTATGATCATAACAATATTGTTTATCATGGAATAATTAATTTAAAAAATGATTACCGAATATTTTAGTTTTAACAAATGATTTATTTAAATTTTTTACTATTTAAAACAGATCTGCTCTGCTCAATTTGTTGTTTTTTTTTTATGTAATCCATGTGTTTTTTTTTTTTGATTGCGATTTTGTTTTACATGTATGATTTTAATTTTATGATTTATATTATTATTTTAGTTATTATGATTATTATTATTTTACTATTATTATGATAAATATATATTTTTTTTTTTTTTTTTTATAATGAAGGCTTTGTACTTAGAAAACAAACATATAATGAGGTTAAGGAAATCAATATACAAAAAATAATTTAAACCAATAAGCAGAGCCCACAAGTTTTGAAATGATGATTATATTGAAATTAACAATGTTATGTTGTATTAAATGGTGAACTGGTTGATTCGTTATGCATTACATCAATGCCACAGTCAATGTTCCTAATTATTTTATGTATTTTAATATTTGGTTATTTTGTTGAATGTATAATATGATGTCTGCTGAGTTCTTGTGATCTTTTCCTCAATAGCCCTCTAGTTGCTGTTATATTTTATTGTTTGAAATCCCATCGATTTTTAATGCAATCAAATTAATAATCAATTTTTTGTAATTGACGACAGGAAGGAGGAACGTTTTTCTTTAGCTAGAGACACCTTTACTTTTTTCTCATACATGCATTTAACCGAAACTACAATGGCAGCCGCCATCTTTCAAAATCCTCTAGTCACAAGTTTTCAAGTGCCATAACATGATATCCCACACTGTACAATTGAGCTTGCACGGATTTTCTAAATATTTGCTACCAGCATGTAATGCAAGTTTTAGTACAATAAGAGGATATAGTTAGGATGACAAGTTTTAAAGTGTTACAAGCATGTTTTCTAGATTTTGAATAGTACCACGAAAAACCGATCAGACTCTTTTCTTAAACATTACATTATAATGATAATATCACATACGTGTTGTCATAATATTGTTTTGTCCTGTATTTTAGCAGGCATAAATGCAAACCTTTTAAATCGCCTCCCCCTATCACCATCACCAAATTTTCTATGGTTTTATATAATATATCCTAAATTAATATGCTTTTTATTTTGATTGAAGTTTGATTATTGTTTTTGTAATTGTCATGTAATGCATTGAATACGATCAACACTATATTTTACCAAAAAGCAATTTGTTTTTTTAATTAAAAAAAAAAAAAAATGGATCATTATACTGGTTAACGTTTTAAAGACAAAAAACAAGAAAAAAAAATGTTTTTCCAAGTGCCTTTTAAAATGTACCTGTGTGTGTTTGTGTATGTATACTAAATACTAAAACTTTGTATAAAAAAAAAAAAAAAATACAGTGCAAATAGTCGTACGCACCCTTTAAACTGTTTTTTCTTATTTTTATATTTTATTACGATTATTATTATTATTTATGTTTTAGTTCAGATCATATAATATTATATAAATGCACAATATTATTCGCCTTTGTTCAAAAAATAATAATAATAATATAAATATATGCAATAGATATTAGAGAATATCGAATTTAAATATATATATATATATATATATATATAATATATTGTTTCAAAAGTGAAATAATAATTATCATCATTCGCCATATATTTTACTATCGAATAAGCATTTCAAAAGTAATAGTATTGTTATATAATATGATAATAATGTAAGAAATTAAACGAAAAAAAATCTATAAAAATGTGTGTATTTCGTGTAAAAAAACATGTAGATATTATTATAATAATTATTATTATAGTTAAACATATAGTAATGTGCAATTGATTTCAACAGTTAAAAAATATAAAAATAATTAAAATTATAACCAAAGTTTTATTTTATTTATTTTTGTTTTTCATGTATCTTGTGTGTAGTTGCAGTGTTGAATGTAATGCCATATAAAACGAAAGGGTTATTGTCCTGATCAACAATGTTTTGAAATAAAAAAAAGTTATAACATTTTAAAAATATTATCAAAGTTAACCTACTATGTAACCAATAATAAAAACGTTCACTTAAAAATTGAACATTTTAATCAATACATATAAAAGTTCATGTTCATTTATTTTAAAATAAACTTTAATACTTTATATATTTACTAATATTATATTTGTAAAATGGGAAGAATACAAAAACTTTTAAACTTAACGATGTTTTTACTATTTTTATAGTTGAGTTATAAACTGTTTTACACTGTTATACATAAAAAAATCAGGTCTTTAAATATACTGTATACTAGTGATGTATTTCGGATTCTCGAAGAGGGTAGTGGGTATGGCAATTATTTTTTTATCAGCCGCCTTTATTTAATCAGAATATTAGTAATTCATATTATCAATTATTATAAAATGTCTAGGTAAAGCATTATAAATATAACCTTAATATTACCTACACTTAGGTGGGCAACATGAACTTGGTCCACTTAATTGAAAATGAATCATTAAGAATGTAAAAATGACTTACTAATTTTTATAACAAACTTGATATTATTTGCCAATTATTCGCTATTTTTTGGCATACTTTTGGAGAAGATCGGATAAAGTGAGGGGTGGGCTATGTGAACTTGGCCCACCTAATTGAAAATTAATTATTAAAAATATAAAAATGACTTGCTAATTTTAAAAACCAACTTGCTATTAATTGCTAATTATTCACAATTTTTTAGCATATATTTGTAGTTGATCGGAAAAGTAGGTGGGCCAACTTCACAGACGTGTATTTTCGTGGCTATTTTTAGTAGTTGGTGAAAGTTTCAAAATTCTAGCTGCATTATTTTTTATGTTATATTTAAAAGCAATTTTCAATTTTACGTAATTCCAGTAATTGCATATTTTGCAGTTTTTTGTCAAATTTTCAACAGATTTTCCTCGTTTTTGACAAAGTATTGAAAAATAAATTATCTAAAGTACGATCTGGGTGTGATCTCGCATCTATAGAGGTACTGATTGAAATTTTTAGACAGATATTTCTATGCTAAAAGTGATTACAGAAAAATAAATAATAAAAAAATAAACAACATTATAAAATTATAAGCTCCTTTGCTCTGCTTAGAATCTAAAATAAACATTATAAAAACACTACACTTCATCACTCTAGAATCTAAAATTTATGTTTACAGTTGGTAAACTACCTTATTACTATGCATTATTTTTGTAAATCATAACATTACTTAAGTTCTTATTATAGTGAAGTATAACATATTATGTAAGAGTATTATGTTCCACTAATGAAAAATTAGTAACATTAAATTATTTTATTTTGTATAGGTAATGTAATTTCAATATTAGTCAAAAGTATTTGGCTAATGTTGAATTTTGTGGTTAATCTTGACATTTTACTTTTATAAATTGTATATATTATTGGCTAAAATACGAAATTATGACATTAGTTAAAACTTTTGTATATTGTTAACATTAGCCATTACCCGTAGGCCGTAACATATATATTATATAAATATATAAGTAAGTATATTCATGAGTAGATTGGAAAAAAATGTGAACATTTCACAAAAATTACAAGACTCTTTTAAAAATATATTGTAATGACTTTAAAAATATTTTAAAAACTTTTTCAGTTATGAAATATATCAATCTTAAGTCCACATCAATACAAAACTTTAAATACCAAACTTGACTAATAATTATCATTACTCTGTGAATCATGTCAATTTGAAATTTACAAAAATTGCATGCAAGTAATGGAAGCGTCAAAAAGTTGCTCTTTGATGATGAGAGTATCCTTTTTCATAACATTAGAAACATAGTGAGTCTGCACTCCAATATATTACCTATCTCAGTGTTGTTGTTTCAGCTGAAATTGTTGTTCAAATGCTACAAATTTTTCATAAACTACACAATATACAATTTAACTGTTACTTTGTAAATTCTATTTGAAAATTTAGACTATTATATTTTCCAACTTATCCATTCTTAAATGATCGTAAATTCGGCAAGTATGAAATGAACATATGAAAATTTTCTAATTGACTTTGAAATTATATAATAAAAATAGAAAATTATCAAAAAAGTATGTATTAATGATTAAATATGCAAAATAAAAGGAAGCTCATTTTGAAGAAATTTTTTGAAATAATTTTAGCCCCCATCATAGTCGATAAATTGTAATAAAAAATATGTATATAATACTTACCATATAAATCCGAGCCCAAATAACTAATAATCAGAATCAATTGATAATTGAATGGTAGGTAAGAGCAATGTGATATGTAACATTTTTCAATTCAATATATTTTTTTTTTTTTTGTAGAAAATGGGCTATAGAGCGATTTCAATATATTTTTATAATTGCAAAATTTCTAGAATGGTAGTGTTATAAATTATAATAGTGTGATCACAATTCTGGAAATTTTAATATTCTAAAAATATTTTGAGGTTACTTCATAATACATTTTCTGCAAAAAAAAAAAAAAAAATTGAATAGGAAAAATGTTACATAGCATGATATTCCTGACAACCCCTCAATTAACAAATAATAATTATCTTCGATCATTAAGTTTATTATTTTCAATTTCTAAAAATAATTGCACCTATTCCTATTTCAGAAGCAAAAAAAGAACAATACCTACAATGAAGGTTAAACATTAAAATTTAGAGTTTTAAAATTGAAATTGATATAAACTTGGAATGTTTTTTTTTTAAATTTGTCAATTTTAAACATTATTTAATTTCAATATTTTCTGTAATTATTTATAACAATAAAAGAAAACAGTTTTAATAATAAAATATCTTGTATCAAAACTTATTTCAACTATTATTCCATACATTGGATAATACATAAATATAATTTAATACATTGTACTAAAATATTAAATGAATAAATGCTTCATTATTTATTTTTTTGATAATTATTGACAATTTTCCATATTATGTATTAATATATAAACCCTGCTAATAATAGGTTTTATCAAAATTTAACCAGTGTTAAATAAAATACTTTATTATTTCTGAAAAAACTCATTGGATGTAATTATTAACCATTTTAAATGCATTTTATGTGCTCTTTTATAGCTCTTTATGTGTCACACAATATAAAACAATGTACTCAACAAGATTTTTTAGCACCACAAAAATAAAGTATAATGTATTTCTTATAGTTTTTTATTTTTAGTCAAAAGTTAAAATGAAAGGTCACATGGTAATGGATGTTTTTTGTGAATTTTGAAAAGTTATAGTACTAATGATTATTGTAGATGTTTTGCTAAAATTTGAAACTTCAGAGGTTTGACCAGTTTTAAAACAATTCTCTCATGTTGAACATTAATGCTATCCAGGCTTAACTGAACACTCACTGGATCCAAAAGTTTGAAAAACTATCTATACACATCTCTGAATTTGTTATCTAAATATAAATAAAAAGTAAAGTAGATTAATATTCTTTATATATAATTAAAATTATACAGTGAACAATTATAAACGGTTTAAAATAAACACAATACATCAATATGTCTTATAACATATAAACAATATAATTTAAAGCATTTAATTTTTAAAAATTAATCAAAATATTTATTATCACCTCTTTATTGTAAGTGAACACAGCAGTTTGTAATTGCCTTTTATATGGAATGAAGAAAAAGGTGCCTTCTAATCCATATTTTGGTATGATTATTTGTAAAGCATTTTTTCTAATATACAATATGTATCCTACTCATATTTAATTTTCCTACGGAAATATATCTAATAAAACAAAATATTTTATTTATTAAGTAATCAAATTAATTTTAAATACAATTTACATGGGTATTCAAAGCAATATATGCCCATCCAGCATAAGCTGACATTCAAAATTTTGACATAAAATTTGAATTTTATATTTATCAAGTACTTCAAGAGTAGTTCTCTCTGCACTAATAGATAAGACCAAAAGTCTTAACAGCAAGTACAACAGCAAAGTAAAAATGATTAGTTTTATAACAATGAAAACTATATAAAAAAAAAAAATCATTTACAAAAAAAAAATCTGTAGAACGTAAACATTACTTAATAATGGTTAGTTTTCTCAATAATCCAATCCATACATTAATTCAACCTTTATAATAGATTACAGTGCACATTTTAAGGTAATTAGTGGGGGCAATGGAACATAAAAAGGAGCGACAGATCGAGAATGACGTTGAGGAACTCTAAAACAAATTAAGGAAAGCAAATAAGGAGAGTTAACTTTAGCTTGTAATAGACTATTCAGGAACTTAATGCCCGCGATCTGTCTACGTTCAGCAAACGAAACCAGACCTAGTTGCGAAGCAACTGGTCCATAAATGTGGGGTTCACAGGAGATATTCAACCTATAACTGGCATACCTCATAAATTTACGCTGAACCCTTTCTAGTCTAAGAGAGTCATTCAGGTCATGCGGATCCCAAATAACGGCACCATACTCAACAATAGGGCGAACAAGTGCACAATAAAGCACCTTGTACGATAGATCTAACTGAAAATCCCTACATAATCTTAATACAAACCCCAGTTTTAAAAGCTTTACAACAAATATGCTCAATGTGGAGTCTAGGATCAAGATCACTACTACTGAGAATAAATCCTAGATCGGATATACAGTTATGAGAACATAAAATAGCAGTACATCCGAGATGATAAGCATATTTGACAGGGAACTGAATCCTAGAAAAAGTCATGGTCTTACATTTACAAGCATTAAGGGATAGTCCTAATGAATTAAACCACTCGGTGAACCGATCAAAATCACTCTGTAACAAAATACAGTCGTTCAAGGAAAATATACGTGAGTAGACCTTAATATAGAATGACCATATTTAAGAAAATAAAATACAGGACAAAAATATTTTTAAATAAATAAGTATTTATTACATATATATTTTTGAATCGTAACAATAGTATAATTTTTAAACTACCTATTATAGATTAAATTTAAACACATAAAAACATTATTTTGAAAAACATAAAATAACATAACGAAACTAAATTGATACTTTTAAAAATTTCTTTAAATCCTTTATTCATGCATATTGTATACTTTACTTTCTAAAAAAAACTTGTTAATTCATATTACGATTATAATTGATCTAATGGTATCCAAAAGATTTCTAGATTCTTACATTATTTTATTCAATAATTTCATTTCAAAAATTTCAAAAATTTTAAATCAACAGTAAGTCAAAAAATGGGATTAATATGGGACAGACTTGAAATTACGGGACAAAAAGCGTCCTGAGAGAAGTTTGTCAGGACAACAGGACACAGATCCGAAATACAGGACAATCCTGTATAAAACAGGACGTATGTTCACCCTAATCTAAACTAAAAGTTAAGTTAAACATTACGATTCATTCTTAAATGATAAAATTAATAAATATTTTATTTTATTTTATACATTCAATATATGATATATAGGTAGTTTACTTTCTTTTTAAATACATTTTTACTTAATATTAAATCCAAATGTGTATTTTTGGCAGTCAAAAAATAGATTTTTGTACTTTGTCAACACTGATTACCTGATATCTATATAATGATTTTAATGACAAATGAGTAATATTTGTTCAAGTCATATTAATTGCTTAAAATTACCTTGGAACGCTATCTTGAAATTATTATTCTATGGGGAAAAAAAAAACACTTTGTCAATGGAAAGCAAATGCCGCTGATGGCTCCTCTCTGCAGATACATCACTGCACCTGCTGCAGTAAGTCACGCAGTTTGATAACAAATCTGGCTATTGGAAAGAACACTTGATACACTATTAATGAAAAGAGAGAACAGGAGTGAAGATAGGTGACCTCCTTGAGGAACTTATAATTTGAAAACTTACTTACATAAATAATGAAAAAAGAGAAGGGTAGTGGGATAATTATACCCCTCCCCAACTAAAGCTAATAATAATACATACATTAAAATATTAGGAGGGTTTAGGCAATAAAATCAAACTTTCAGGGTTTTATTGAATTTTTAAGTCATAATACCAATAGTTAAATATATTATTAGGAAAAACTTTTGAAAAATCAGACAATATTTCTAATAATTTAAAGTTATTTATTTGCCCAAAAGTTATTGATTAAAAAAAAAAAAAAAAAATGTTTTAAAATCTGAATTGCACTACATATTGTTGATAACTGATGAAAACATCAAATGCTCATAGCAACTTAATTTTCCAAGTTATTACTAAATAACTTAATTAATCGATTTAATGAAAATCTACGTTATAGCATATTTTCTCAAATATTTAGTTATTTTTCTTTTTTCTTGGAAAAAAAAATAAGAATTGAGAAAAATGACTTCTATAAAGTATCAACTAAATGAAATATCTAATCTACAGAGAGGTCAAATGACATTTCATACTGGTTTTATGACTAAAAAACAAAGTTAAGTTCAACAAAAAAATATATCATAGTAAAACTTATATGAAACAAAAGGGCAACTAATAATTATAGAATGTATCTATAAGATACTTACTGAAACATTAATAGTCCAATATTCTTTCGGTAACATGCCAAAATTTGGTCTAAATACTATGTAAGAGATCGATTGAGTTCCAATAATATAACTTTATTTTCAGCTTCTCTTTCACTATTTTTACCAAGTGACTTCACATAATGGCCCTGTAAACATACCACTCATATAAAAGAAAATTTCATAAAGTTGACATTGAAGAGGTGAAATTAATGAACACAGATTTCTTACCAATGGATACCTTGAATTTCTTGGCCATGTATCAATGGTGACGATATCATGTTGGTCTTTTAACTTAACATAGTGTATATCTAGTTTCTATCCTAAATTAAAGAATTTTTTCTATGCTGGAACAAATAAATTTCTAGTTGCCTGATTTAAAGAAATACATTGTTTATGATCAGTGACAGTTTTCGCGTATATTATTTATTGTTATTTTACCAAGCAGAATATCTTTTATAAACAAACATTTTCAACCAAGCTTTTCTGGATTATCCCACAATGCTGTCACTATTTTTTTTCTTATTATTCCAACTACTTGCCCAGTTAGGTATTTATCTATTAATTTTTCAATGGAATTTAAATAATTTTTCATATTCAAAACATCTATATAATCATTAAGTTTTCAATGTATTTAATGTGATTTATATAAATAAACTAATTATTTTACCATAATCTGTGTACACTAGATTAGCAGGTGCACTCCACTGACTTTCTGGAAGCATTTGAACAGCAACTATGTCACTAATCGCTCAATTAAAATTTTCTCTTCCTCACAGTAGTAGCTAAAATCAATATTAAATCAGTCCATGGTAAATAATTATGATTTATAGGAACCTCCAATATGCATTTTTTTCTTACCCTTCTACAAAAACGCTTTCTTTAAGGATTTTTCGATGCACCATATAATGCAAAAAAATGTACTCTGCGTTAATTTCCAGCCTTTATGATGTATTTGTGCTGGAATCAAATGAGAGGGAAAACTTAGTTCTTTACTAATTTCTTCTACTATGCAACAAATTTGATAGTTTATCTATTAATATAATTTTATTTAATCTGCTTACATATTTTTCCACTAAAAATAAAATTATTGATTTATTTTACAATTTAATTATACATTGATAATAGATTCTTACATGACATTGTTCAAATTCTCTCTTTAATCGTTTTAGTCTTGCTGGCTTTATCACTAGATAACAGTAATACTTTTATCTGACCATTTAAATGTTCATTATACCAAAGAGCTGAACCTTTGGTCATACGGTCATTATAATCATTTGGAATGTCTCATCAAAATTGTTCAACATTAGTATTTCTGTAAAAAGAAAAATTATACAAGTTATTAAATTTCAATGTTGAATAAGATAGGTCAGGAATATTTATAACTGGCTACAGCAACCCTTGACAATTATGTTAAATTAGTTATTTTTATTAATCATTTATTAACTGCAGTGAAACATTAATGAATATATTTTATTAAAAAAATTAATATACACATTAGTTATTATATTCATTAAATATAAATATAAAAATAGTTTAACTATTATACAATTATATAAACGAGTAAAATAATCTTATATCTTTATTTTAGAAGGTAATAAGCTTTTTAATCACACAGGTAATACTGAAAAAAATATATGGTACCCAAAATATAAATATACATATTTTGTAAATTAAAAATTAAAGACAACTAATTATTTTATATTAACAACTAAAGGCGGTTAAAAAAATTTAGAACAATGGCTAACAAATAGTTAAGGTACTACTTTTTTTTAAGGAAGAGCTAGTTTTTCTGTTACATTCTGAATGGAGTAAAGAAGCTAATGTATTTACAATAATGTTTATTCTTTTTCTGTAGACTATTTTTTGTAAGAAAATACTTGTCCATAAGTATTGACTACCAACCTTAAGAATCACAATTTTCCTCTAGATGATATGAAGGATACATTTTTGAAATTCTCAATAGTTTTCTCAAAATTTGGAAAAACAACACAACAATTTTATAAAAACACCTTAAAAACCATCTTTTTTTAATCCAAACTTTATAGAAATTTAAATATATATAGACACAATAATATGAGAAATGTTTTGATGCAAGGAAATTTTGAAAATGTGAAAAAACATATTTTTACATACCTTTTTCCCGTTTTCAGTTAATAATGGGATATACAAAATATTTTTTTTTTTTTTGTAATATTTATAAACTTTATAATTTTTAAGTACAATCGTCTTATATAAACTGAAGCTTCATTCAGAATCATTTTATTCAAGAAATGTTTTTTTTTTTTTTAAATACAACACACCCACTAAATCCCACCTGAGGAGTGAAGAATACTCTTTGTGTGAAGTAATTCCAGTTTTTTTAATTTTATAATTATAAGCTGAGAACACAAAATTTAATTCAATAAAATACACCTATACAGTTTAGAATTGTGTTTGATGTTAAACATTAAAAAATAAAACAATTAGATGTCATTGCTTCAGAATATTATCCTCTTGACAGAAAAATAAAGGTTGTTTAAATCTATCATCTGACTAATTCAGAAAATGATGAAAGCACTTCAATGAGAAATTTTTGTCTGATCAATGGCATATTTGAGAGGAGAGCGATGGGTGGATCTTGAACTCCTTGAAAGTTTTTTCATCTAGATATAATATTATACATTTATAATTACAAACGTTTATTTACCTTGGACCATTTTTTAAAAAAGAAGAAAAACACAATTTTATTGTAACTATTTATACTTTGATACATGTAACTAATAAGAGCGAATAATACTTAATTTAAAATTTTATTTCATGTGAAATTAAGAAACACTACTTAAAATTTGTTCAATTTGTCATTGATAATAATTATTTTTTCAGTAACAAGATTTAAACAAATTAATATACATTATTTTTTGTGCAATACCTATTTCATTTATACATTATAAATTTATAATAGATATTATGTACTATTACATTTTTACTTTTGTCATAAGTACGAATTTTTACACAAAAATGAGTTATATATAATATGACATGGTTATATGGTTTATTGAATAAGTTTGAGGAGACTAAATGTGGAAAGCAATCAGTGGTACGACTTAGTAAAAAGTTTAAGAGGCAAAGAAAACAAACTTTGTATTATAAAACTGATGAAAGACTATTTTAGGCTAAGATTTGAATAATTTACAAATTGGTATTAGGAGTTAAAAATGGATTTATGGGGCTTAAGCCTGAACGATAATTTAATGTATAAGGATAGTTTACAAATCGCCCCTTCCTTAGTAGAGCTTCAAATACACCACTGTGTTTGATACATAATGATATAATGTTAGTAGGTATGTATATGTATATGTATATTTATTATAAAACTTAGTATGTTAATAAATTGCCTAGTTACTTCCAGTCTCCTTATTGATGATAATCGAAACATTGGATATTTGTTGATAATGTTTTATTCTAAACAGTTCAGGCATTCAATAAACATGTTTGCAGTTAGGTAAAATTCAACTAGACATTTAAAATTATATAGAGTTATACTTACTTATGATAAACATTTACAAGTACATAAGAACTTCTCAAATAATTTCCCATAATGTCCATTAATCATTTATAAACAGTTTGACCGAGATGCTTTTTTTTTTTTTTTTGAGTACAGTTTGTAAATTAATGACATTCTTTAAAGTGTAATCTTCCAGGGCATTAATCTATAACTAATAAATAATAAAATGTATAAGTACCTAGGTACAATAAAATTTAAATAATAATATACACTTATACAATTATTACATGACAAAATAATACACAAAAGTATCATTTTTTTAGATTTAGTACATTTAATCAATATTAATTAAACCAATAAAATAATAATGTAATCAGGTTTTTATTTTTTTTTCAAAAAATGTTTAGATAGGAAAGTACTTACTACCTACATAAAAATACAATTAATACATATTGAATATAATACTTACATACTTTAATTATGTTATATTATAAAACCACATAAATACTTCATTTTGTTCAATAAAAATTATTTTAAAGGTAAAAAATAAACATTTACAATAATTTTTTTTTTTTTTCTATTGGATGCTATTCCACAATCAACATTAATTTTGGTTTTATTGTGTCCATCTGTAAAAATGTATTTGAAAAACAAATACTGATATGGATTTAAGTTATTTATGATAAAAAATACCTATTTACAATAATTATTCAGAATAAGTACATATTTAAACATATTTAAAATAATAATAATCATATAGTTTTTACAAATACTATTTCATAAATTTTTATCAACATCGATAATAATCCCAATGAATAGGTACCTGATGTATTACTATGTTATTGTCGATTAATAAATAATGTTTGTCTGCAAAAACAGTGTTTTTAACAAAATTATCTTCTTTGAGCGGCTTCTCATCGTTGTGTGTACTTCTTACATATTTTTGAGCCACAATTGATGTCGTCGTGTAAAAAGTGTTCTCGTACAATCTGAATGTATTCAAATAAAATCATTTATTAAATTAATTGTTAAGCCTTTCATTTTTATTACCAACCAAATGTTAGCGGGCGGCACTCATCTTTAGAATATTACCACAGACTAGTCTGTGATATTACAACGTTTGGTTTTGTGTATAAACGTTTTTAACACCACTTTCATAATTATGGCGACCATAGCGTGGCCGTTTGATTGAAGATCCGACGTCGTGAAAAACGAATCAATCCGTCCGTAAAAACGATTTACATCTGTGGTAACTCGTGAACGTTTAAAATTTAAAACATTATAAATAATTTTACTCAGTGCTTGAATTGGAAAAAAAATAGAAGAGGGATGCATAAGTCTATCTTAGTGATTATCAGTTATTACTCAGTAGAGAAAAAAGCATAGATAACAGAATCTATTATCTATGGAAAAATAATTAAAAAATAAAGTAAAAAATACTTTACACCATGGCTATTCTTCACACCTCAAGGGGATACTCCATTAAATTTAAAAAATTATCATTATCAAATATAAACTTCACAAATATTAACATAATTATTGTTTCTTTAATAAAACAATTCTAGCTTCAGTTTATACATATATATATAATGTTTATATTAGAAAATTTTACATAAAATGATAAAATTTACTAATATTATAAAAAAAATATTTTGTATTAAGCCAGTTTAATATTCCACTATAAACGGAAAAAAAAGTGTTAAAAAAAAGTTCAAATATACGCTCATCTCGCGACAGTACGAACTTGGCTGTAAAGCAATGTACAGTAACTGTATATAGTAATCAGTGATAGTAATAATTATCAATTCAAAAATGTAACATTCGAAAAATCACATTTTTATTTATTATAATTAATTATATATTTTATGAGATTAGTTACAGGCATTGATAAACTTTTTTTAATTCTGAACTGAGTGAAAATACTTATGATTTTATAATGATGTTTATTTCTTTTCTTTCTTTTTTTTCTCTTTCTGGAAAAATTTTGTGTAGAAATATTAAACTTGTCAAGTTTCGATCAGTTACTCCATAGATCCGGAATCACATCCACATCGTTCTTTAAAGAAATCATTTTTATATTTTTCAATACTTTCAAAAACTATGAAAATCTGTCAAAAAATTGACACAATACAACAAAATATGCAATTACTGTAATTTCCGTAAAATTTGACATAGCCAAATTCTTTGACATTATTATTACCTTTTTTTTATTGCACAATCGGACTTGATTATCAATTTTTTTGTTATAATTAACATTTTCTTTAACATTAAAATCAATCTCTTTTGATATACTTAATTTATTTAACATTTCTATTGCTCTATCAATTTGTTTTTCTACTGATTTCATATTTTCATCGCTTAGTTCTACAGTTCTCACTAAAGATAATAGTAATTCAGTCTTATAAATTAAATACCAGTTGTTTTTCTGATCACAATCGCAATGAAATTCATCTCATTCTATTCATTTCGATCAAGTTTATAATTTTGTTATTATTTAACTTTTGTTTATCATTAACACAAATTTTAAAAACAGGAATCATAGAAAATTTCCTAGCCACCTCAAGTATATGCTTACATAATATATTAATGTTTATCATATTATCTATACAAGAACATTTATACGTATGAATACAGATACCTATTGCAATATTTACACATTAAACAAAAAATATTGTATGCCTCTTGTGCTTTGATAATTTGATATTGTTGTTGAGAATTAGGTGAAGGAAAAACTGTCCATTCTCTTCCATTTTCAACTAGGTACTGTTATATCTTTTAGCTCAATATTCTTACTAGCTACATGACTTCGATAAATTCTTCTAATTTCTTCGGTAGGAACATTTTTTGACAATTTGATCAAGCGCTTAAATTAGCTATCACAAGTTAATTTCATCACAGCACAAGTACTTTTGTCTAAACTTTTGTTTTAATATTTTATGAAGCGATTCTAAATACACATTTTTATTTATTCCTAAACCCAAGCGGGTAGCAGTAAGACAACTCTTCGGTTGACAAAGTCACAAAGTCTAGTGGTTCAATCTCATGTATTTTCCGCAAATGGGCAAACAAATTTTTTTTCTGGATAAATTCTTTACCATAAACTTAACACTTATTAGAATTACCATACTTATTTAAATTGTAATATGAGTAAAATTATAAATTTGACATAAATGACAACTAAAAAAGTAAACAATTACAATGCAGTTAGTTGATAACTAAGCGGTAATATACAAGAGGAGTGTTACATTGACTGCACTATGACATTTTCAATTTTCAAAATGAATTTAAATTTAGAATTAGAATTGAACTCACTTATTTTTTTTTGTTTCGTGGTAATATTTATATTTTTGCAATTATTTGAGAAACTATTTATCATATCAAAATATTTTATAAAATATGATTTAAACAAAGTCTGATTTACTACAACTTTTATAAATACAATTCTTTTATACATATAATATTTTCTGAATCATACTTATTTTAGTGAAGAAAAGTACAATGTAATAAAATTAATTCAATATTTTTGGTATTTCTTATTATACCACAAGTGATGTTATGTTCAGCTATTTCAGTGTTAAAAAACTTTTTTTAAAGAATGGGATGATATTGTTAGTAATTTTTTAAATGAATAAAAGATCTGTGAGTTTAATATTGCTATAAAAAATATAAGAAAAGATATTCTAAATTTTATATGAAGGCAAGTGGATTATACACAATCTTATAACAATTACTATGAGTTTTTAAAATAAGTGCTTATTAATTTTTGTTGGTGATTTTGAAAAAAAAAATTTTAATTCTCCCAAATACTATACATCAAGATTGTTGGAATAATGCTTGAGAAATGTACTGAATTACATACTCCTAAAAGTATATTAATGTGTATAATAATAAGTACATTAAGTAAATTAGTGTTTATGAAAAAACAGAATACCATTTTTCCCTCTCTACAAGAAAAAGCTGATAATCATATGAAAATCAAGACATTAAAAACATACTTTGAAATTTGATTTTATTATTATAGATAGATGTAGTATTAATTTAAATTTGAATAAATGCTTAACATGGGTGTGCGCAGGATTTTGTATCAGGTACACTATACATTTTTAACTGGTCCAATATTACTAATAATTCATAATAGCCTATTTACATTAATCGTTAATGTATAGATATAAGAATGGATTATATTCTTTGATGTAAGATATGGTATAGATTTTTTCTAATATAATTACATCTATTTAAAATAAAACCCATCTATTTTGGGATATTTTGCATTGAGAACTAACAAAATAATTTTAAAAATTATTCAATATTCTTAGTTACACTCATTTAACAAATATTTAACAGCCTACTAAATCTAGGAAAAAATTTCAGATGCAGTGAAAGCACCATCGGCTACACCTGTATGCACGTTTATGATGATCAATAAACATTGAAAAATAATTGGTTTAATTGTAAATTTTCTTTATATAAATGTCATTTGAACCTAGAATTTAATACTTTAAATAAACACTTCATTATCTACGTTCATGTGGTTCAAATAAGATTTACACAAGGCCTATTTAACATTAAATCCATCACACCTCAATCAAAATTTAACATTTATTTAATTTAAAACATTAAAGTTGTAATGCTCATTTAAGGTTTATTAAAAGTATGTATATTGTGTTCTTAAGTCACTCAAGTGTTCTCATTTATATGCCATTTATGAAATATATGCCTAGGTATAATAAGTGCAATATTATTTAAGAAAATAGACTATAAAAAAAGATGTTGCATTATTTATATGATTAATTTTTTCAGTAATTTTGTTAATTGTATTATGAATACAATTACTTTGTTTTATTTTTATGTTTAGCAAGTAATTTCTATTAAAATCTAAAATAAAATATTTTAATAAGTATGACAATTACAAATTAAATTATTGTTTATTGTTTTATGGTATTTTAATTTTAATGGTATTTTTGTCTGTGGGGACAGACAAATGTATAGGACAAAATCGAAATTATTTTTATATTGTAATTTAAAAATGAAACGTGTTGAAACTTGAAAAGTTTACCTAGAGTTATATCAGCTACTTCACAAAAGTCTAAAATTTTACACTTAATATGGAAAAATGTTGTATCAAATTATGTACGTATTATACATACATACAAAATGCCTTATGTGTGTGGGTATATATATATATATACACATACAATTAAAGAGAATCAGCAATCTGATCATTGCAATTAAATAATTAAAATCATATTTTAATGGATACAATTGCTTTAGATATATTGTACATGCATTTGATAAGTAAAAAAACAAAACCAAATAATATACAATTAAAACAATAGTATGAACCTAAAGAGTAGAAAATCTAATTTCACATTACAGTTAATTAATTTTCTATGGATTATTCCGAAGTCTGGGGCGGCCTCGGTGAGAAGAGTTTCTACATATTACTGTTCAGCCGGATTGGGGTTGGCGAGTACCTGGTGAAAGTCCAACACCAATTGGGTCAACTGTTGCTCGATGGCGATGATCTTATCCATCACCGATTCCAACACCTTTTCCAAGGTACTCAAACGTTCGTTAATTTGTTGTTCTAGATTGTTCTGCTGTCGCAGCAGCTGCTGCCGGTGCTTCATCTTCTGCACCACCTCTGCTATGCAGTCGGCGTACTGGGTCACCATTTCCAGTGGCCCGTCCACTTCAGCTACTTTTTTGCGAACGCTCGGCTCCAGATTCTGCACCCATAACTGCCGCAAGATCTTGGGTTCAAAGTCATCCCGTAGTGCAAACTGAAGATTGCTCAGTGCAACTGATGGTATCACGAAGTAATGGCGGCCAATAGCGTCCCTCAGTTCCTTCTGCGTCAGATTGTGTACCGGACGTCTGTACTTGGCAATTAGACGTCTTTTTACTTCGTAGTACCTGGTCGCCGTTTTCTTGAAGTGACTCCCGATGGCCTCGTCCCCCACCAGGTCGCTTATGGTTCGAAAATCACTCGTTTCCAGTGCGTCTAGCACGTAGTTGACACGTTCGTTATCGGATGTCATTTGGAAAGCTTTGAAAATCATCTCGAGGGCTTCGAACCATCGACGAGGATCATCTCGCCTGAACTTGGACAACATTCCCTGAGAAGTGATCCCGCTGCCGCCGTCGCCGTGGGCCGACGAAGTGCTGGTGGTACGAGATATCAATGGAGCGATGGCTGATATGGTGGCGTTGGTGGTACCTGAGGTGTACGACAGTGGAGCGTTGGCCGATATGGTGGCGTTGGTGGTACCTGCGGTGTACGACAGTGAAACGTTGGCCGATATGGTGGCGTTGGTGGTACCTGAGGTGTACGACAGTGGAGCGTTGGCCGATATGGTGGCGTTGGTGGTACCTGCGGTGTACGACAGTGGAGCGATGGCCGATATGGTGGCGTTGGTGGTACCTGCGGTGTACAACTTTGGATCGATGGCCGATATGGTGGCGTTGGTGGTACCTGCGGTGTACGACAGTGGATCGGTGGCCGATGAGACGGTGGCGTAGGTGTATGAGAGCAGTGGAGCAGTGGCCGATGAGACGGTGGCGTAGGTGTATGAGAGCAGTGGAGCGGTGGTCGATGAGATTGTGGCGTTGGTGTACGAGAGCAGTGGAGCTTTGGCCGACGAGATAGTGGCGTAGGTGTATGAGAGCAGTGGAGCGGCGGCCGATGAGACGGTGGCGTTGGTGTATGACAGCAGTGGAGTGGTGGCCGACGAGATAGTGGCGTTGGTGTATGACAGCAGTGGAGTGGTGGCCGATGACACGGTGGCGTTGGTGTATGACAGCAGTGGAGTGGTGGCCGATGAGACGGTAGCGTAGGTGTATGAGAGCAGTGGAGCGGTGGCCGATGAGATTGTGGCGTTGGTTGAGAGCAGTGGAGCGGTGGCCGACGATAACTGCGAATTTGAATAGATCGACGGAGAAACAGAGAAATTTTGGTATTGAAAGTCGTTGTATTGATTACTGTTGGCACGTGGGTAAACGTACGTCCTCTTGTTCGCGTCCTGGCCATTCATGTTGTTTAAGGCCAGATTAAAATTATTGAACCAATCGGAATTCATAATGACGAATAGGTACTTCAGGTGAAAATCGAGTGCAAGTGTGCATCGACGACACTCATAGTATGAAAATCCGCTGACGAAACGCTTGCAACAAACGTCTGAGACAGAAACTATGACGTCAGCACAGGTTTTATTTTTCTGTAGCGACGTGCACCAAACGTATCTGTCGTTGCAGAGTGCGTTCGCTTACGGTCTTGGATTCGATAAGATGGCTTCTGAGATACAGGTGGGGGTCGGTACGAATGGTTTAACAATGGAGAGTCATGTGTTGCAAAATCGATACTCGACAGGCGTACCAAACTAAGGGTGTCTTCAATAATTCATCATTTTGCTATGCTTTATTTTGCTGCTAGTGATAAGGAAAAGTGATGAATATGATCCCGCTAAATTTTAAAATGGTGAACATCTTATGGACTGATTGATAAATTTTTCTATGAATTGATATTACTTAATTCCTTTATAGCGTATCTATTAATAATAATTATAATTAATTAGTAGGTAGTTCTCTTATTTTGTATTGAAATTTATTACTTTTTAATAATGGATTTGAAAAGTTTAGAAAATTATAGTGGTAACATAACATAGTGGAGATTTTGCATAAAATGTTTCTAGGTTATCCAGAAATATCATAACATGAACAATGATAAATTCATTTCACCAGAAAACACAATATTAATGTTAAATTAAAACATTTTTTTTTGGGGGGGTTTATATTGTAAAATTTAGCAGTAAAAGCAGGAGGATTAGAATGGATTAAGATGGCTCTAATACACTTAAACTACTTTTACACATATGCAGTAGGTACGTTTATTCTTGTTTAAAATTAGTTAAGACTTATCTCAGAATCGCTATTAAGAAGGTTAGATTGAAAGATAAGTATCTGCCAAAATAAACTAATAATTAGATACTTACCTAACTAGTTATTTGATTTTACTTTTAATTTTGGATTAGATGGTATGAATTAACAGTATAATCCATTCATAAGCTTTAAAAATTAAGGTTGACAATGTTATTGGTAAAATTGAGAGAAAAAACAATATTATAATAAAATATACAAGTATAAAAATTAAGAATTAATTATCTTCTATAAACTTTTCACTTTGTTTGGTCCTTACACATTATTTTATATCCACCCCCTCGACAAAGTCCTAAATATGCCACTGCAATCTAGGCACCAAGTTTCAAAAAAAAAATCGAAAGGGCCAATTTTCTTTTATGTACGTTAAAGTGTGTAATTTTAAGTAAAATTTACGAATTTTTAATTTCTAACGGTTATAGAGAAAAAACCTGACTAACGATTTTCGAGATTTTTTCAGGTCAATTAAACATATATGTCAATGAGATCATATTAAATTTTCAAGTTTTAGTATCAAAAATTAAAAATTTTATTACATGAAAACTATTAAAAAATTAGAAATTTCTGAAATTTTCAAAATGCTGTACTTAACTCAAATTTGATAAAATTATTTCTTCAATAAAACGATTCTGAACGAGGGAAGTTAATAGTAAAAAAAATAAATGAGAAAAAAAAATGTTAGAAAAATGTCCAGAATTTTTTTTTCACATTTTCAAAATTTTCTTACGCCAAAATCTTTCTTATACGATTTTCTATCTATGTTTAAATTTTCATAAAATTCTGATCAAAAAATGATGGTTTCCAAGTCGTTTTTATCAAATTTTGGGTAGTTTTTTCCAAAAAAAAAAAAAATTGAAGAATTGAGAAATTCAAAAAATGACCTCTTTAAAGTACAATCTAGAGGCAAATCCGATTTCAAAAAGTTATTGATCGAAACTTTT
>JAIPRM010003001.1:0-27851 GCA_025469315.1 Stegophylla sp. TES_Ste_2020 | reverse complement strand
TTTTACGAAAATGCCGGTAACTGCAAATTTGGCCGTTTTTCGTTAATTTTTCGACATATTTTCACCGCGCTTGGAAAAAGTATTGGGAAATTGGAAAAATGACCTCTCTAAAGTACCATCTGGGTATAATTCCAGTTTTATAGAGATATTGATCGAAACTTTTGGTCCAGTATTTCTATACAAAAAAGTGTTTACAGAAAGAGAAAAAAAAAGAAAAAAAAGAAAAAAGAAAAAATAAACATCATTGTAAAATCATAAGTTTCTTCACTTCGTTCAGAATCTAAAATGAAAATACGATTCTCTACAAGTTAGGTGTGTGTCATATGGTTGTAGTTTTTGCACCAGGCGAGTCTAGAATCGTATTTATGATGTTTTTGACTGAAGAAAATCATGTAATATTTACTGTTGCGATAAATCGACCTACCAACACAATGTTCACCGGTCAGAGACTGATACCAAATAGTCAGTATACAAGGTGATTTATTAAACGTGCTAACTCCCATTTTTGGCCGTAAATATGCAAATATTAAGAATTTTTTTTTCGATATGTACAAGTTACAATAAAAACTATGTTTTCCACAACTCGTTTTTTTTTTTTCATATCACCTTAAGGTTGCCCTATGTTCACGCAAATTATTTTCCCCAATAGCAACACCTTGTTTAAACTGTGGAATTTTATTCAGGTTATTTTTCTGTGAATTTTGATGTATTGAAATCAAAATTCTAACGAGTAGTTTTTGAATAAGTAAAATTTATGTATTAAGGAAAATAGTCTATTTGATGCATATTTAGTTAACTGTGTAGTGCGTAATGTATGCTCAAAGCTCACTATACTCTTAATACTTACATTTTAATAATTTAAAAATTTCTCGTTTGAATTTTGATTTCAATACATCAAAATTCATAGAAAAATTACCTGAATAAAATTCCACAGTTAAAATAGGGGGTTGAAATTTAATTCATAGAAAAATTACCTGAATAATATTCCACAGTTAAAAAAGGGGGTTGAAATTTAATAAAAACAAGTTTGTATCGGCACAGAACAAGTTATGGAAAACTTATTTTTTATAGTAATATTCCGAAAAAAAATCCAAATTTTTGAAAATTTTTAAGGCTAAAAAGGAGGTGAGCACGCTTAAAAAATCACCTTCACCTCGACAGCACGTTGATAATTGTGTTGTGAAAATCGATTGAATTGTAGTGATCTACCTCAGTTCAACCTACGGATAAAACTGATGTGACAATCAAAAATAATTCAAAGTCCGAGAGCATTAACAATAAGAAGATAAATAACACAGTTTGGTCATTATGTAAAAAAAGTGCAACACGTACAAATACAGATAATACTGAACAATGATGACAAAAATAAAGTTAATAAAACGGATGTGTTGACTGCAGCCGAAAAAAAAAAAAAAAAATAAATAAATAAAAAAAAAAAAAAAAAAATGAAGAATTGAGAATTGATAAATTCAAAAAACTACCTCTTTAAAGAACCAACTAAAGGTAAATCTTGTTTCAAAAAGTTGTTGATCGAGACCTTTGGACAAGTATTTCTGTACGAAAATATGTTCTCAGAAGAAAAATAAAAACAAATAAATTATTGTAGATGATTTTTAATTAACAAAAAAACATTATTGTAAAAACACTTCGTTCAAAATCTAAAAAAAAAAAAAAAAAATCATCTAAAATGTCGAATCAAACTTAAAATACCCTGCTTAATCTCAATCATTCACAGTAACACGAATATGCGTGTATTGTGTCCTTATGCAATTATTTTAATGCCCCATGATGTTTTTCTTAAAACATAATAATTAATATAATTTGGCGACATAACACGACGAAAATGTATAACTAGTTATTTTACATGAAGAATTATAAAAATGATGCTTAACATTATACAACAGTTTGTTAAGTTGGCCTAACAAGCTATTTTCGGGGAAACTTTACAGCCAACTTCTCCGTGGTGTTTTCCGGTTAAAGACAATAGGCTGTTCAACCACAAATTACAAATTAAACAATGAACAAAAATTAATGTAAACATTGATACCAAAAAGCCTGACATTTTCACAACGTGATATTCTTAGCTGCGAGTAGGGTATGATGTTGAGTGGTGATAAACTTTTCTCATTGTTTTGGTAAACTTTTCAGCGGAAAATTCTCCCGGAGTGACATTACGTTTACCTGAAGGAAAAGATATGTAAACTCTACCGTATTCACTATTTATATACATATAACTATCCGTTATATTTTTGGATTAGTCTTCATTGAGACGAATAAAGTTCGGAATGATAATGTACTCACATTAGCTACAATAATTGTGCAATTACAATACAAACAATTGAAAACTTTTTTATCGTACTTAGTTACGACATACTATAGGTATTCATGAATACGCATTAAATCTTTGGACATTGTAGGCTTCGGATTATTTTTTTTACTTCAAAAACAATCAACTCTTGTAAATCGTTCCATTATCATATTCAAAATAATTCATATTTTTCTCGTAATTATTCGTCCATCTATACTTATATTAATTTATTAAAGGCTTAAAATATTTCAAATCCAAACTACATATGAAATTTCTGATTTTCTTAAAACAAAATAAAATACGTAAAACTTCTATAGTTTATACCAAACATAAAGAAAAATACATATCATAAATAATAATTATTATAGAAAATATTATAGATTAAAAAATGTACACCGTAAGTTTTAAAAAATGTGTTTGTAATAATTATTAAATTTAACTGATGATTTTTTTCCATCAATTCTTTCTTTTTATATAATTATATTGTGCATGTCGGTCGAAAATGTCTGATTTCTAGTTCATTCTATATATATTTATATGAAATTGATAGGCATTGAAACAATTCGAAAACCACAAGTCAACGTTATTTTATCAGCAATAAAACTGATTTTTTACAATATAAAATATAGATTTTTTTTTTTTAAATTACATCTGTTAAATTTAAAAATTACAATCTGTCTTATGCGGATCCTTATTCAGGTGAAATCCAGTAATGTACAGAAATTGGTTTTGGCCCTGCCTAATTTTTTCTTTGATCATTTTCTTCAGTTATACGAGAACCAGTATAAAAAGGAAATTTTTATTGGTCCCATGCGATTCCACTAGCTTAAGACGGGTTTCATTGTATTTTCAAGCATTAATATTAATCGCTGTTAAAATGCAAATTCAAATTCTCATTTCACTATCGTCTTTGACACAAAAGAACAATTTAAATATTTGTACCAAAAATTTATTAATTTTTGTGAGTTAATAATAATTATTATTAATGTGATCTGAGGTGAGTCATTTTTACTCGTGCACAGGCAATTGCGTAGTCGCAGTGGGATCGATCCAATGACGTCATTCGGCTTTTTTCGATTCCTCGTAACTGATCGAATTTGGTGAGTGGTGTAGAAATATGACACCAAAACCGTTTTTCTCAGAATCAAACGTACATTCAAACAAAAAACAACTCAATTTTGGTTTATTATGCTCCTTCAATAGTCGCGTGCCAGCGATCCCTATTTTTCGCGTAAAATATTCAGTAAGTACCCTAACCCATAAATTTTGATCAATAATCTTGACGTCGACACGGAAAACCGATGAGTTTTTCATTTTACACTCGTTCGGTGTAAATTATAATTATAATTATATATTACACGTACACAATTTTAATTTGTTAGTCTTTTATGTATGTGGTGTAGAAAAAAATATTTCCTTCTTTTTGTGTCGTCACATGCCTTTTAAAGACGTATACGTTTATTTAAAAAAATTAAGTTAATTTATTGGAATTGTACTACATAAAGTATTCGAAATGTCGAAAATATATTACCTTAAAATACTTAATGTAGAACTGTAGAAGCTAATGAATCAAATTATTATTTTCAATTCAATTTTTACTACTAGAAATATGTTAATAATTTATATTTATATTCATCTTATGTAATTAACTATCTTTATAAATTAATTTAATTAAATGAGTGGTTGGAGGATTTAGTAAAAATTTAAAGCATCCAAAATTATCTGTATTATACTATAATAGAAAAATATAAAAAGTAATTAATTTAAAACATATACATATTTTTTAGAAACTTCTGTCTATATAATGATGTTCATTTTATTTATTTATTTTTTTTTTTATGTATGTGTACACGTTTTTTTATAGAAATACTTGTCCAAAAATGTCGACTAACAACTGCTTGAATTACAATTTTGTTCATTTAGATACTTCTGGGGGGTCATTTTTTTAAATTCTCAATAGTTTCTCCAACATTTTGGAAAAACTACATATAATTTGACATAAACGGGATTAAAACTATATATATTAATCCAATTTTATGATAGTTTAATTATAGATAGACGATATTCTATAACAAATTTTAAAAATGCAAAAAAAAAAAAATTTTAATTTTTTTTTCACTTTATGGTTTTTAAGTAAAATCGTCTTATACAAACTGAAGATATACTCAGAATCATTTTATCGAAGAAATGATTCATAGTTTCTTTAAAACTTAACAGACCCACCATATATCACTTGAGGAGCGAAGAATACCAATGATGCGAAATACGTTCGGTTTTTTTTTTTTTTTAACTTTATTACTATTATTGTGTTTAGAATTCAATAAATCGGTTTTCTAATTATGAAAAAAAAAAAAAAAAAAAAATTGTTAAGATGGTTCTATGATAGGGAATAATTTCAACATATTTTTGCCGGGCTTAAAATATCCTAGTTCCGCCTCTGTATTTACTTCACCGTGTGAGGAAAGAAAAATCTTGATGGCTCGTGAGACTTACGCCGGGAGTTCGTTTTAATTAAGTATTACATCATTTCCAATTACTAAAAATCCCTGCGCGCTTCACTGATTTTTATAACTGGCAAATAAATACGTTTTTCCGAGAACTCCTGCATCATAATCTATGGCACGTGTAAACGATTCACTAGGTTGTTGTACATTGTTTTGTACACGTGTTCACGAATCTACGATGCAGTCTAGTGTTGCGTCCTACTCGGCATGAGAAATGCTACAGAGTGAAATTTTTTACATTACAACTATCGAGAAGACGTCATACGCCCATACCCCCGGGTAAATTGTTGTTTCTTAGCGATTTCACGTTCAGCAAAATTAACATAAGGTATGCAATCAAATTTACAAGCCGTAAACATTAGTGTTAATTTTACCCAGTGGCGTACCTGTGGGAGGGGCGATAGGAGCATTCGCCCCCTCCGTGGGCCATATAATTTGACCATAATACAATATATATAATACCATATAATATGTCCGTATTGTTAATTGTGTTTACATTTATTTTAAAACTTTATTTTATAGTGTACAGGTTACTAAAATGGCAACATTATTATACGTATGATGCTGTTCATTACGGCTATAGATATTTCATGTTTATTCTTTGGAAATTATTCAAATTTTCAGCTGTTTTTTGAACACGGTCGTATCAGCTATTTGAAAATTTATGACTCGTCGGAGACCAAATTTTCTTGATATCTCGATACAATATTTAATGGCAAATATTATTTTTTCTCACTTTCCAATCTAATTAAATAAATTATTGACATAATTAAAGCTGGACATACTTCGAACCATGGGTTTTCTTTGGTCCTTGGGTGGGACGCTCTTGGTGGGTATATTGAATTTTAAAGTAACGATAAATAATCTCTTTCAAAAAACGATTCTGAGTGTTCTTCAATTAATATGAGCCAAATTTCCTAAAAATATATAATGTTTATTTACCTATACGGAAAAAAAAAATGTAAACTAGATTTCTCATATTACTGTCTATCCATATTTAAATTTTCATAAAGTTTGGATAAAAATAAGATAGTTTCTAAGTCGTTTTTGTCAAATTTTGAGCAATTTATCTCAAATTTCAATAATACTATTGAGAATTTTGAAAAATTACGTATCAAAAGTATCACCTAAGAGACAAATTGCGATTCAAAAAAATGTTGATCGGAAATGTTGGACAAGTATTTCTATACGAGAAAGTGTTTATAGAAAAAAAATTATAATAATAAACATTGTATAAATATTCACTTCTTCGCTACACTCAGAATTTAAAATTCTTATTTTATGTATTTAAATGTTATATTTTAAAATACGTGTATGATACAGTTTCCGTATCAGCTATCAGGTGTCTATTATTAATATTAATATAAACGTAGCATTAATTTTTTTAAAGAATTTTCTATTTTAAAAGTAGGTGTAAAATATATTTCGCACCTCGCAAAAGGAGGGACTAGGTGAGCCACTGATTTGACCTACCGATAAAATAAAAGAGTATCAAAGAACACAAACTGTGATTTTGTACTGTTCGTTTTTTTTTTTTTTTTTTTACGATATTTCGGTCTTTTAATGAAACTGGAACATGTTTAAAATTGCTACATTCTATACGTCAAGTTCATCGCTGGTTTGATAATTGAAATATCATAAAAAACTTGTGTACAAATCCAAAAAATATGTTCTTGTCTTTAAGTTTGTTCATAGGTAAATTATTCTGATATTAAAGCCAACAACATAAAAATAGATCTACTAATTTTGAATTCGTCTGTTACACCAAGACCATGACTAAAAATACATTTCGAGGGTGGTCCAGAAAGATCAATCTTTATTTTCTTGTTAAATTACAAACTTTTATTGAGTTTTTGTCTATTTTTTAATTTTTTTCTTTTTTTTTGAGGGGGGGACTGCCTTCAGTTATTGTATTAGCACTTTTAATACTGTTAGTTGTTAAAAGACTATAAAACAAGTAAAATAAAATAACATTATACGCGTGTAAAAATATTTTAAACTAATAATAAAAAATTTCAATTATCGTTAGAAAAAAATCATGATATTTCTAAAATTCTATTCTCCTTTATTATTGATAATAAATTACCTTAAAGATTCAAGTTTCCAATAGGTACTATTATTTTTAGAATTTAGGCTAAAAATCTAATTTATAGCATATTTTTACTCAATAAAAATTAAGGATCATACACTATAGTTAAATGCCTACTTCTAACCATAAAAAAAAAAATAAATAAATAAATAAAAAAGAGAGTAGATTTTGTGACCTCGCCTAATAAAAATTGTCCCATACCTCACACTCTACCCTAGGGTCGGCTCAGATAATTATGATCGGACAGGAAAACGCACTTTATTCGTATAAATTACTATATTCAAAACCCAGCCGTTCGAGCAGATTTGTTCGAACACTATTTTCATTGAAAAATCAATTAGTTCCGCTCGGTGGAAGCCCAGTAACGGTCGAAACTCCGTCATCCCGAATGGATGATAAGGTTTTGTGTGTACAATACGTGACAACATATATTATCAGATTTGTTGTATTATGATGATAATATTGTATCGATCCGCTGTCGTCCCGGATGCGGTTCCGGACGCCACCCAGCCGTTTCCGGTTATATCCCCACACAAGTCTGACGATGTCGCCGACGACATTATGCGATCGGTCTTGTTGTGACACGTGAACGGTGAATAGCGGGTGGCTCGACATTACAATAAAGTTAACAGCGGTGGTGCATTTTGGCGGGAGGGGAGGGAGAAAAGCGGATAATACATCCTCCCTACTATCCGAGATATGTAATTCTTTTTCGCAGTCCTTACGTTTTTTCACTCGATCAAAACTTAAACGTTAAACAAGCTTTTCACACGAGTAATTATCACTCTGCGTATTAGATACTCGCGGTGACCAGTGTTCTGCGTTATTCAGATAAAAACATTTATCTTTTTATCTTATCTGTTTAATAAAATGGTAATCTAAGATAAAACTGTTTAGATAATTTTTCGAAATTTTTTCAAGATGTAACTTGTTTTTGTCAAGATTTGGGAAATTTATCCGAAATTTTGGAAAAGCTGATCGGAATTTCGATGACCAAGTTAGTACCATATAGAATTAAATTCTGATTCAAAAAACTCTATAAATTAGGAAAATAAATTAATTGTATTTTAAAGCAAATAAATCGAATCAAGTATTTTATATTATTTTATTTATTGCGAAATTACCATTTTACAAATTCATGTTTAAAATTGTGTATAGTATAATACATATTTTTAAATTTTTCTGTTTTTATCTAGATCAATGGGATTATCTCTTATCTGTTATCTAAATAAGTGTTCATGTATTATGTAATGTACATACATTTTCAATCCGAATCTGAACGAAGCGTAAGTTCATTATACATGACTATAGTAGTAAATAGTTAATGTCAGTTTTTATTAAGTATTTTCAACGACAAATTCAACAATATCGTTATGAATTTAATTATTCGTAAAAAATATTTAATTTTACCGAGTTTTGTTATTAAATGCTCTCATAATTTAAAATTGGCAACAATGGTTATAATAAAAATTTAAATACAAGCAATGATATAAATGAATATGTTAGAATGAAAAATTCAACTCTATTCAAACAATAAATTAAATATGTTATGAAATACTACTGATAGTAAATATGACATTTTTTGTATAAACCTTCATTTGAGCCTTAATCATAAATTTGGACGAGGTAGATAAGAGTACACGTGAGAAATCAATTGGAAAATATATTATTTTCAATTTCAATAAGCGTTGAGTAAAAAAAACTGAGTGAGATGTCGTGGAACACTCTGTAAATGTGAAGCAAAAATTTTCACCAAAAAGTCAGATTAATTAACTATTAAGAGATTAATTTAATCGTGACATATTTAAATAACATTATAAACTTAATTACGATGCATATGTTTATTGTTTTTAAATGTCTTAACAATAGTTGTTAGTTTTGTAATAAATATTAAATGGTTTCATAATATTCAAGTTACAGCAATTTAAAATACACTAGATTTGAAAAAAATCACAAAAATAAGGATTTGGGCCAACTATATAAATATATCCGCATAGTTGTAATATTGTTATATTGCATATTATTACTTAAAAATGACAAGAAGACGATTCTGAACGAAGGAAGTTAATAATATAAAGAACAATAACAATCGTAATTGTCAATACTTCCATCAAGAGTACCTGACTCAAAGAACGAAGAATATCCGTGGACGGTGGAATGTCCATCTGTATGTCCGGCTTTCTGGTCTATATTATACTTTTTTTTGTCTAATAAATAACACAAAAAAAAAAAATAAATAATAATAATTAATGAGAAAAAAGTATTAGAAAAATGTTCAAAATTTTTTTTCATATTTTCAAAATTTTCTCGTGTTAAAATGTGTTTTCATATAATTGTTTATCTACATTTGAATTTTGATAAAGTTTGTATCGAAAAATGATGGTTTCCGAGTATTTCTTGATAAATTTTGGGTAGTTTTTCTCAAAAAAAGAAAACGAAGAATTAAGAAATTCAAAAAAATTACTCGTCTAAAGCACCAACTAGATGGAAATTCGGGTTTAAAAAATTGCTGATTGAGACTTTTGGACAAGTATTTCCATGCGAAAAAATGTATTCAGGAAAAAAAAACATCATTGTAAAAACACCAATTTCTTCATTTCGATCAGAATCTAAAAAATAAGTCGATAAATCGATATAAATTATATCGACAATTTAGTGTAAATTATTCGACGTATCGCTAGTGGCCGATATTTTTCACGTAATCATTCGGTATTGTCGTGCAGACGAGAAACGTTTGTCCGCAAATAAAGATTCCGTTTGAAATCCAAATCGCATTATTCATAGTGCAGTAGCTCCACGGATCGCAAGTGTTTTCGAACTAACTCATTTAAATCGTTTTCGCTGAACGAGGAAATCGGTTAGAAAGTCGCGTAACGTATCATATTATACTTTCTGTGAGACTTTTTATAAAAGTTCAACCGAAAAAAAAAAAAAGAATCACTCAAAGTCATGACTGTTCATCGAGCGTGAAAAAGTGTATACGCGCGTGTGGTACGCGTTGTATTCCGACTTTATCTACAGAGTATCGATTCAACAGACGAAATAACCACTACACACCGGTTAATACGTCAAGTTCGTCGCTTCGAGATCAGTTTTGGGCATAATATGATAAATTTATCTAGATAAATAATTTATTATCTTTTATCTCATCTAGATGGATAATTTAAAACAATAGTTAGATGCATTATCTCAGATGAAATAATTGTGTCATCTGTAATAAATTATCTAGATAAAAAAAAAATTCCTAAATATTTATTAATTTTTTTATGATAATAATAATATTAGTAATTTAAACAACCACTGAATACAGTTTCGCGACATTGACTCATCTATTCTAAAATATGTCTCCGATACACATTTTAGAAATTTAAAGGAATTTTCCAGTAGTATAGAAACAAATAAATATTTTATAATTAGCTGTGTAATTTTGCCATTAACATATTATGTTGCTCGTATAGTATTAAATTTTTAAACTATAAATCAACATGAAACAATCATCTTTTTATTTATCTAAATGATATGTAGTAATATTTTGTCTTTATCGTTTATTTTGGCATATTATTAAAAAAAAAGTATGTTTATCTAGATAAAAAACTCAATTATCTTTATCATTATCAAGATAAATATTTAGACTTTTAGTTACCTTTGCCCAAAATTGCTTGTGATGTTATTTCAATGACGAGTAGATAACACGTGCAATGAACGGGAGGGGTCATTTCAAATAAAAAAAAAAAAAAAAAAAAAGATCATATTATATAATATATCTTGGATATTGTAATAATTCTCATTTAGAATAAAATTATTTCATCATATTTGGTAAAAACGAGAACGAACTGGTGACTTTAATGCAATAAGAAGAAAAAAAGAGTCATATATTTTTATTATTTTTACGGTCAAAAAACCCATTTTTGTGAATGAGGCAATTATACATATCGCCCCAACTCTTTGTATCCCCGCTACTGGTTGTGAACGGACAACGGAAATCAAAAAAACCGACCAAGCTACGGGTCAACGTCATTTAAAAAGGAGGGATGCTAGGGAGATTTTAGCACACCTAAAAATCCATGTTATTAATTTTTTCGAAAGTGCTCATTAGTGCAACATTAAAATGGAAACAAATCGCCTAACTAATAAAGGAGAGAAGACAGTATCTTTCAAAACCGCGTTTTACACACAAATGGCGTATCCGTGTATTTATTATCAGGCGCATAGCCAGGATTTTCTCATGGGGAGGGTTTACATATTTTGTTAGTATTTTGTTAGTGAACTTACCTGTATTTATTTCAATCCCTATAGAGTTATCATTATTTCATACAATATTAATTTCTTTATATGCATGTACGAAATGTAAAATAATGAAAGCAATGTAATATATTTTATTTTTTATTAAATGTACCTATGCATGTGAATGACTCAGTTTTATAATAGGTTTCGTAATATATTATATTGTATTTAATTTTTAAATCCGAAAGTACTATAACTTTTTACTAATTTAAGTCTTTAAATTTAGTTTTGTAATACCTCAGTCAATTTATATTTTCATTTTTAGTTTTTAAAAACCATAAACGTACGAGTTCAACCATATTTACCGTTTTCCTTATAATTAAAATGTAGTAATATTTTATGTTTTGTTACATCGACTTCCCGTGTTAAAAAAAAAAAAAAAAAAAAAATCGCTAAAAATAGACAATCAAACAATACTTTTGATTAATAGAAATGTTAAAATATATATATATATGTATAGAGATAATCATGATTTTTACTAACATAATAAATGATAACAAATTTAATTCGACCGAAAGATTTTGGTCAAAAACTAAAACAAATGTTTTTATAAACTTTTAAGTTTTTTCAATCTTAAATGTATATTATACTACCATTTTTTCAATGATTTTAAAAATCTCATGGGAGGGGTTTTGACCTGACAACCTCTCTCCCCTCCCTTGGCTACTTCCCTGTTTATTATCTATGATCAAAAGTCACACCTATAACATATCATCGCAGTTTTCATGTATCTATTTAAGTCAAAGTTTCATAAATCCAGCTTTAAAGCAGTTTCTCTGCATCAGTTTCGAGGTAAAATTAAATATAGATAATTTCACAAAATCATACGAACTTCAGAATTTGATTACCTACATTAATTAATGAAATTCGATTCGTGCAAAATCACGAATAGTGTTCTAAAGAACATTTTATCGAAAGCGAGAAAACGAGTTTATTACAGAACAATGGTGTTCATCATATTCTAAGCTTTTGACCTTTATTCCATACTATCCGATTCGGAAAATGAATATGCAAGAGAAAAATATAAAGAATAAATTGTGACATTAACATTTTGTATATTCTAATTAAAAAATAAAATAAAAAATACCTTTCATTGACATTAAAATAATATAATATAAATATAAACATTTGAAACAATAAATTCATTTTAACTTGAAATTAAAAAACAATCATTAGAAATTTGTTTTTAAACACTTATCTGATTTGTATTAAATATAAAATCACCAGTATTTCCCTTTAATAAATTCATTTATATCCTGCAGACATTAATTTTTTCAGTCGTGATGGATAGGAGAGGTCCTGTTTATTTATCCTTTCCTTGAAATACATAACGCTTACCCGCTGTCACGTTGAATTTTTCTTTTAATATCACTCCACTCAATAGGATTCAACAAGTTATTACGTCGTTCGGGATCTATCTTGTCTTCTACACATTTTTCATTTATTTTTATTTTATCAAGAATAGTGGTCAAATTATCGTGTCAGTTTCCTTAACAAAAATAAACATTTGACACATTTATAAACAATAATAATATTATGAAAATTATTGATAGATTGATTTACAGGGGTATGATTGACAAAAAATCGGAGAAAGTACCGATAAAGGTAGGTTTTTCACTTACCTAACCTAATGTATTTTTTGATGCGCCGACTTGACAGTCCGTCGCCATAGATATATATATATATATCTGTAGGTTCTAGGTCACTTTGTACGGTCTTACATCAAAAATGCATAACGCGGACACTTTGTACGGTATTGTAAAAGTGTACATATCAGAACGCGGACACTTTGTACGGTAGGGTAAAAAAACTTTAGAACTCGGACACTTTGTACTATTATATGTATATCATGTACATACTATATACCAGAGGTGGCCAAACAGTCGATTGCGATCTTGTTAGAATTTAATTTTAGTAAATTTTATCAAATGTCCACCGTTGAAAAATTTGATATCAACGTTATACTCAATTTACTCAATACGGTACGAATACCTATGATACGGAATATTTGATGCTTAGATTTAGGTCTAGTCCGGTGACCCAATTCATATAAACCCGTATAACAAGTTAAAAATCATACGGATTATAGACCTATATAATATAACTCATCTTAAATTCCAATTGGAGGAAACTGTAAATTATAATTTATAGCGCGCGATATTGAAATTTATCTGAGTATGGTTGACGTGTACGGTGTATTATTGTAACAAATTTCACTTAGAGAACGATTGTTAAAATGGCAACGACAAGATCTTCCAAGTTGAGACTAAAACTCATGAAGGATGGTTTTGAATATACCATTTTAAGATCAAATTTAAACGATATACGTTGGAAGTGTTCAATGACTATGTGTAATGGTAAAATATCAACAAATCTTATACAACCGGTATGTAATATTAAGTAAATATGTAAAATTTATTTTCTGTCTTATTGAAGAAATGATTTATCGTTTCTTTAAAATTCTACACACTCACTAAGAGTACCTGACCCGAGAAACAAAGAATATCCGTGGTGCGAAGTATGTCTGGCTCTCTTGTCTATACTTTACTTTATTTTCATGAAACAGCGAAATTTATGTGATATCTTTGGACGTTATATTTTCAATATTTTTATCAATCGTTATAAACTGTGGCAAATTAAAGCTGTATTTTTTTAAATTTTAAATTATTAAACCAAGAATGAATTCTATATATATGTATTTTTTTGAAATAATTATTGTGTAAATTGGGTATAACGATGGCACCGAATTTTTCAACGGTGGTCATTTGATAAAATTTAGTAATAAGAAATTCTAACAAGATCGACTTTGAAATCATCCGCGATCGTCCAGTCAATCGTGATCGACTGTTTGGCCACCCCTGGTATATAGTATGTACATAATATACATATAATAGTACAAAGTGTCCGCGTTATGCATTTTAAACAATAGACCGTACAAAGTTACCGTTTACCAAATCGTCACCAAATGTAATAAAAGAGTTATCACAGTAGTATTCTCCGCTATCGTAAGCATTTTTTTTTATTATTTATAGATTATGTTAATTGTGTTTATAATAACATTATAATATTCACCAGTAAAATGAATTATTTTATTTATTTAATTATTGAGCCTTGATGATGCTCATATTTAGGCATATAATATAACATAAGAATTTAGGTGCATATAAAACCTCACTTCAACACACTAATAATTTACGGATTTCACTCACTTTGCATAGCATTGTACAGCGCTTGTCGTATTGTTATAGTTTGGTTTTATGGTAGAGCGTACGCGAAAATGTATACGTTTTTTATATTATAACATCCTTCGTTCAGAATTGCATTATTGAAGAAATGATTTACTGTTTCTTTAAAATTCATTTCGCCAGTCAAGAATATCCCACCTCAGGTGCAAAGATCACCCTGATGAGCGAAGTATACACTTTTTTATCGACATGTATTACCGTATGAAAACTTATACCTACACAGAAAAATATTTTTAAAAAAAGGATATACTTCGCACGATGGGTGTTCTTCGCACGACGGGTGGGATTCTCTTGACGCATGTATTGAATTTTAAAGAAACGATAAATCATTTCTTCAATAAAACGATTTTGAACGAGGTGAGTTAATAATATAAAAAATAAATGAGAAAAAAAAAATGTTAAAAAATGTCCAAATTTTTTTTTCACATTTTCAAAATTTTTTTCCACCAAAATCTATTTTATATTATTTTCTATTTATGTTTAAATTTGCATATAGTTCGGATCAAAAAATGATGGTTTCCGAGTCGTTTTTGTCAAATTTTGAGTAGCTTTATAAAAAAAAAAAATTTGATTCTTACGTTGGTAGCAACTGAAACGAAACCTTTTCTCAGAATCGTTTTATTAAAGAAATCATTTATCGTTTCTTTAAAATTTAACATATCCTCCAAGTTTCGCCCTAGGAGCGATGAATAAGAAATATTTATTTATATATAAATATATATATATATTTAAAATGCTCGTGTAGAAAATTATGTTTATTTTTACCAGTTTTGTCTCTTATCATTCCAACCCTCTCGGTCATTCATGTCACTTATGTACCAGCACCCGATTATTCACGTTAGGGGACAGCTTCGTGAAATGTTCTTATCGCAGCTCCACTGTGTATATTTTTGTATGTACCTATAATGTAGGTCCTACATATATTATTATGAATTGTGTTTATTCGTCTATTCGATAAAAATGTTGAGAAACGATATTTTCTTCCCCAACGGGTGACAGGGTGAAAATATAATGTCGAGAAAAACAAAATGGATTACAAAAGGATCAGCTACACGTTACTATTCGTAAAACAATGAAATCGATTCACGAGTCAATCCCCTTACAAAAAATAAATAAATGAGAAAAAAAGAGTGGAATCCGAACCTTCTTTCGGGATCACATAAATTATATCAATTTTCGACAGTATTATTTAAAGTCGGATTGATAACACATCAATTCCATATCAATTTTCGCTCTGTAAAAATAAATTTTAACTCTAACATTATTGCGATAAAAAAAAATTCCAAATCGTTTTTGAAACTATAGACAGAGACAAAAAGCTTGTGCTAACATCCTCTTAAACTTCAAAACATCACGGACGGCATTCGTCCCTCTTCATATATAACGTGTGGGCAGAATAAAATAATGCATTAAATGCGAATTTAAAACGTTTCCAAATATCATGCTCAATTAATATTGGTTAATCCACATAAGCTTTGAAAGAACCTTATTCATTTATTGAATATCTATTATCTATGGCTTCTTACACATTTTTTTATTATTTATTAATAAATACTAACGTTAAATTATAGTTTCTGGGTGAAAATCGTTAAATGAAGAGTTTAAGCTGAAAATCGATTGCAAGATTGCAGTGCTGCAACTCGGTAAACATTTGGGGGGTGGGGTGCGATCCAGTGGGTATTAAGGACCTATGTGACAATAAGCCTATAAATAATACACCTCGCTAACTGTGTTAACATTATGCATCAAATGCGTTAGGTACTTATTTTATTCACTATACAGTGTAATAAATCTAAAAAAAAAACTACCTTTACTAATTATCTAGGTAAAAATGTGAGAAGAAAAGTGGGATGCGGTCCACTCAATTTTTTTTTTTTCATGCTCTGACGGGGAAAAAAATAAATAAATAAACATCATTGTAAATTCATAAGCTTCTTTACTTCACTCAGAATCTAAAATGACTTCTAAAAGTACCTCCTTGAAACAAATTTTGATTCAAAAAATTCTAGTCGAAAACTTTTGAATAATAAGTATTTTTATACCAAAACGAGTAACCATAAAAAAAAAAAAAGTATCATTGTAAAAACACTAGTTTCTTCATTCCGCTCAAAATCTAAAAATAATTCTGTTGATAACTGCTGTAATTTAAAATAGAAAGAAGTTTAAAACTTGGAGAAAAATGTTATACTTTTACTATTGTAAATTTTTTACAAATTATTGGCATATTCGCCTATTTATTTTGTATCCTTAATAAAGATCTGAATTCATTGTTATTAGTTATTACTATGAACTGGTAGTAGGACATTATAACCGGTACTGAAACCGCATCCATATTCCACATCGAACATCCCGCATCCCAACGCTCGACTCACCGCATCCCGCCACCCTACTCGCGGTATCCCTTACACAACCTCTACCACTACTATGTATGTCCAAAGTAGCCAAAGACATTGTATAACTTTGACATGAAGACTTTATGAATATAATTAAATAATAATATTCATATTCTATATTAACATAATATACGCGTATGCACTATGCGCATGTATGCGTAATAGTGAAAGTATAGATATAAAGTAAACAAGGTAGTAAACAAGATCAAACGTTAGTTAAATAATGTTATATTTCCTTTCCAAATATCCTTTTATCCACGACAATCGTTTAGCGATCATGTATATAATACATGAAACATTGCAATAATAATATCACTCTTTCTTCAGTCGTACAAGTGTTAAGTGAGTTAACTGAGTGTAATAGTTTTATTTTTAATAAACTTATATGTTCAATATGGATAACGCTAACCACCCAGTGAACTCATCGATTCATATACATTCAACATAGACCTCACTGATCCTAAGTGTTTAAACATCGGACTGGATCCTACTAATAGTTTCAACACCACGATTCATATAATAACGCGGTCACGTCATGTTGTTATTTCACCGAACTTCTTAAAACAAATATTTTCCCTCGTGGGAAATATTCTCTCGATAATACTGGACGTGCCAGACAAGTCTATAAATATCATTTTTCTAACTGGCGAAACAAACAAACTGAGCAAGATGTTACACTAAGGGCAGAACATGCTTGTTCTTGTTGTTGAATCACTTATACAAAACGGCTGTCGTGTATTACTTAGCCGTCGAGACCTAATGGCACTTCAAAACTTGGAATGGTGTATATTCGAAGTAATCGCTCAAAAATTATCAAATACTAGACCTGTGGTATTAAAACAACTTGAACGAGTTGTATTTTTTTGTATAACAAAATTTCAATTAGAGATCGACATCGAAAATATGAAAAAGTTTTCATTTCAAGAAACGATAATACCAAAACATCGATTGTTCATCTGAGGATCGAATTTGAGGTAGACGAAGGTCGAAGCGTTTCCTTCGTCGACATCAGCTTATTGTTTAATATTACACGATCAGCTTATAACTTACAATCCTTTTGACAGGGAAGTAAGAACATTGTAAATAACTTTATTGTATACTTTTTTTATGAATAAATACGTTTTATATGACTATACACCATACATTTTTCTTTTTAAAACATTGAAATTTAAGTCTGCATATTACATTGATAAATCAGGTACTATATCATATGTATAATATATTTACAATACAGAATATTGTAATATTTTTTTATTATTTAAATAATAAAAGGGGAAGTTAAAGGTTATCACAGACTTGATTACGTATAGTTAATAATATGACCGATTATTGGGAGTGGAGGTAACAAGTCATCGATTATGGTTCTTCGGGCGGCGAGAGTAGTTAAGTAACGTTATCTTATAATAATAATCAAAAAAGGCTTAAGTGGTCGGATACGTGAGTAATTTAGTAAAAGTCTGATAAATTAAATTTTTTTTTAAAAAATGACGTGGTGGTAGGGGTGGTGTAAGGGATATGGTGTGTCGGCTGTGAGATTTTGTGAATCGGGCGGCGGGATGTGGAATGTGGAATGTGGATGCGGTTCCAGTACCGGCTAAAATGTCCTACTCCTGAAAAATTTGGCCAGCTTAAAAATTGATCATAGGATATTTTTGTCGTTTTAGAAACGAATATTACGCGATCGTAAAACGCTGTCGAATGCCGGCAGCATGCAGTATGCACGCAGGGCGTATATTTCCTCAATTACTCATTCACTAGTTTCGTATCGCTGTGCATTACACAGGTAACAGCAGCAGCAGCATCAGCATCAGTATCAGCAAGAAGGCATTTGCTCGAACAACGTATTCACAATAAAAAAAAGTTATTTTATACTATGTAACTCCGTGTTTAAGAATCCCGGGGACGGGTCACGTAAAAATATTATGAACACGAGATTTCGTAGACTTCAAATTCGCAACTTATGTTTTATCGTCTAAAAAGTGAATAAAATACGGAATCAGGATGGCCGCCGACTACACGGTGCGTACGACCTGAAACTACGCGTAGATAAATAGTAGTCATATTTACACGGAGTTGTATATTATTAAGCATTCTCGCCATGCAACATTTTCCATCCCCATATAATGCTTGCCGATAAAATATTCTCTCTGCGTACAAAATTAAATAACCTTGCAATAAACCCAAATTTTTACCACTTCTTATCCGCGTGATTTTATTTTCGTCCGTTTCAGTTTGCTCAAAAGCAAACACGTTTTCACGAGAATTCAAGGACTGTAATGGGGGTGATATGTGCTCGCATTCCTCAGGTTTTACCGGCTTTCTACATATCTATTGACAAGAATTAGAACGTTGAAATAATTTCCGGAAATGTAAATTTGTTGTCTAAGGCTAAGCGTGGTTCACTTATCCATTAATATAGATAAAAATTGATAGTATATATTGTACTCCATTTCCATATTAATTTTAAAACAAGTGGTTTCTATTGATCGGGTATATTGTTCGAAATTCGATTGAAGAATAGGCCGGCCGTAGTTCTCACCATGGGTATTTTTGGTCTGACAAAAATTGACTACCCCCTTGAAAAAAAATCATACGATGCACTTACATTAAACAACAGGATAAACTAAAAAGAGTTTTTCTTTTTAGACTGATAATAGCATGAGTGATAAAAGATTTAAAAATTTATTTTAAAACATCATAACACGGCGATTTCGTTAACTTCAAATTCGCCAATAATATTTTATCCGTTTATCGCTTAGAATGAATACGACACGAAAACGGACGACTGTGTTTTGTAGGTAATAAATACATTTTCTGTACACGTTTATATGGGTAAAAAGTGATGTAGATAATATATATATATATTATTATTATTATTAACCATACTCGATCAACATTCATGTGTGACAGAATAAAAAAGAAATATATTCTTTCTACGTAGAATATCGAATACTCTTAAAACCGTATTTTTTATCAACGTGATTTTATTTCCAAGGTTTTTAGTTTTGTTAAAATAAACGACAATAGCTATAAGTTTAATCGGATTTTCTGACAGAGCATATTTTTCACTCACATATCAATATTTAGCGTTTTATCTTTAGAGTCTAAAGAAATATTTAGACTGATAGCTCAAGCTGTGTAAATGAATCGTTCAAATTCATAAATTAGAATGTTTCTTTTTTTTTTTTTCGTATAAAATAACAAGTACATATTATCTAGCTTGATAAAACCGCATATCTTTATCAATTTTGAAGTATTTTGATTTTCTTTAATACTTACCGATAAATACTTGAAATTTTAATATTCTGAAATTGAAGTTTGACATTTTTCTCATTAAATATTTATATTTAATTTCTTTTTAATTTTGTATGAACGTACGCATTCAAAGAAATTTTAAAAATATTTATAAATTTGTTTTTTTTTCGGTTGCACCTAACTATGCATATTATTAGATAGAAATATTAATTTCTTGATGTTTATTTAAAAAAAATTAACATTTTATTTTCTATACTTATTAGCTATTACCCATATTACTATTTATACATATTTTCTAATCTGTATTTATAAATGCAAAGTCAATTATTTTTTTTATTCAGCACACATATTTAACAGCAGTTTTCAATATAAAATACTGAAAAAACCCTTCGTATTTTCATTCAATAATTAAATATGAATCCTGCACGAACAATTTTTTTCCCTATATAAATATATTTATTTATTCAGAAATGTCAATTCTACCTGATATGAAAAATGTAAGCATCAGTTATGGATGCGAATCAGGAATTTCAAACAAATTAGCCAAATTATTTTTATAGTTTATGTATTTAAATTTAAATACACTTATATACCTATCATATTTAATAAAAATTATTAATTTATAATCGCCGCAAATTTTTATTAATATGTTCTTTTAGATTCTGAGTGGAGCGAACATCATTACAATGATGTTTATTTTTATTATATGTACATGTATTAATATAGTATTTCTTACCCGAAAGTTTCGATCAGAAACTTTTTGAATTACAATTTTCTCGGTCCTTTTGAGACGTTCTTTTTGAAATCTCAATTGTTTTCATAAAATTTGGGAAAACTTCCCAAAATTTAACAAAAAAGCCTTAGAAATTATCTTTTAGATTTTGAGCGAAGTAAGAAGCTTATGATTTTACAAAGATATATTTTTTTCTTTCTTTCTTTCTGAAAACACTATTTCATTTAGAAATACATATCCAAAAGTGTCGATAAGTAACTTCATAGATCCGAAATCACACCCAAGTGGTACTTTAAAGAAGTCATTTTTTAATTCTTAATACTTTTTCCAAAAACGAGGAAAATCTGTCAAATATTTGACAAAAAACGGCAAAATATGCAAATACCGGAATGTATTCGGTAGGTATTTATATGTAATTACGGAAAAATAAAATTTAATATTATATTTTAACATAACTTCAAAAATGATGCAGGTAGAAACTTGAAACTTTCACGAACTACTAAAAATTGTCACTGAAATACTTCATAAACATTTTAAAAACATTAAATAAATTTTGTGTTAAGTAAAACATTTTTAACATTTTGAAAATATCTCGTTTTTTGTTAGTTTTTTTGTAAAAGTATTTTTAAATCTTGACATTAAATCTTGAAAATTTAATATGATCTTACTCACATATATGTCTGAGTGATCTGGAAAAATCTTTAAAATTGTAAATTAATTTTTTCTCTATAACCGTATTAAGTTAGAATTGTAACGAAATTTGTTTTTTTTTTTTACCTAAAATTACATACTTTAACGTATATAAAATAATATTGGTTCTACTGATCTTTTTGAAACTTGGTACATAGGTGGAAAATTTCATTGTAAATATTTTGTATTAATAAAATGTCTTAAAAACATTTATATATATATAAATTAATATGTGTACATTTTAAAAGAGTTTGATTGAAAAAATCGGAGAAAACACGGAAAATTGTATGGTGTACTTCTAATTAATATCCTAAAAGTTTGGTAGGTAATGTTTTTCATTTGCCATTATGTACTTTTCAACGCTGAATACGATGGAATAAATTAAAATTCACGTGCATCCATTGTTTTCTAGTTATTCTATTTTGAATGTTCAATATTTTCCGTTATTTTATTAAATACATATTACTTCAATGGTTTTCAATACTGTTATTGTGGCGTACTGGTTAAGGTGTAAAATTTGAATGCGACAATATTGAATTCAAACCTTAACTTCTAAACTAAATATTTTGCACTTTTTTCACCTGTGACTGGCCAGAGGCAATACGATAAATATTAGTAATAATTATATTAAAGTGAATTAATGTTGATTTACAATAATTGGAGCCATTTTAATTTATTTTATTATGACGTTAATATTTTATTGTAGTTTGAAGTTATTTGTGGAATATTCACTAGGAGTAGGGGAATATATGAAAAATCAATTTTCGTTTTACATTAATGATGTAGGTATGAAAAAAAAAATATTTTTGGTTCAACACTCAAGATCACGGTTTATACCTATATCAGTATAATATGAAGATCTGCGTGCAATCACATAAAAATGAATTTATTTAGTTACTCTGGTCGAATTTCGACCACTTGAAGATACTAGTACTTATTATTAAATAACTTTTTACACAAATTCGATCATTTACACGAATAACGAACTCCACATGGCTTATTCTGTTACTAAATAACAAATATTAAGCATAACGAAATTTACAATCATTCTATTTTAAGTGAAACTCCGTTTTTTTTGAAAAAATGATTTATCTTTCCTTTAAAATTCAACATACCAACCAAGAGTATCCCACCCGAGGCGCAAAGAACACTCCAAGATGTGAAGTACACACTTTTCACTTTTCTCAGTTAATAGTGATATATAAAATAGGACGAGTAAAACTAAATTGTTTTGTGATAATAACAAATTTTATGATTATAAAGTTAAATTGTCTTATTAAAGAAATGATTGATTTATCGTTATGTTTGAATTCAATACACCCATAAGAATGTCCGGCTCATGGAGTGAAGAAAACTCGTGGTGAGAACCACTTCCATTTTAATTATTTATTATAAATGAAAATTGTCATTGTCATGTACATAATGGTATGCCTACAACATTTCTTTATTTTCTTAAGTACATTTTAGTTTTTCTTGTGTATTTTGCGCATAAACACATGTACATATTTGTTCATTTTTAAGCCCATAAAAATCTAAACCCTTAGAGTGTCTAATAGTATTATAAGCGCAGGATTTCGCGACCTTCAAACTAGCAAATTATGTTTTATCACATAAAATGACACGAAAACTATCGACTACGTACATAATGCACAATATAAGTTCTCTGCACACGCGTTTAAACCGGTAGGTACACGATGACGTAGAAAAAGTGCTATATATACAGGGTGATATATTATTGAGCTTTGCTCGCCCGGCGTTTTCATCCCCGCGTAATGCATAAAACAGAACATCTCTCTTACCGTATCGAATGCTAATATGATCACATTTTTCACTGTTTCTTATTCCTTAAAACCTATTTGAAACGAATCACCCGTGGGATACAAAGTACAGACTTTACGATATTATGCAAAGGTGATGGTAAGTTTTCACATTATTTTTCCCTCCCGGACGAATAGTCTTCATATCCGTTGTTCGAAAAATTATATAGCATCATATTTTAATGATCATACAACCGAATTTTAAATTTTAAGTGGAACGAAGAAAGAAGTAATTGTGCATGCACAATGACGTTTATTTGATTATTTCTTTGTTTTTTTCTCTTTCTGTCAACACTTTTACGTGTAGAAATACTTGTCCAAAAGTTTAATACGGAAACTTTTGGGATCGAAAATTACACCCAGATGGTATTTTAAACTCGTAATTTTTAACAATAATTCTGAATTCTTTATCTAAGCGTAAGGGAAAACTACCGTAAAATTGCCAAAAAAACGATAAAATATGCCATAACCCGAATTTTCATGAAATTTTTAATTTTTAGTTGTTTCATCATAACTTTCAAAACATTGGGGCTAGGACCTTTAAATATTCACCAACTACGGAAAATGGTCACATGCATATTTTAAAAATTTTTGACCAATTTTGAACTTAGCATAAAATTTTGAAAATATTGGAAATAACTAGTTTTTATAAATCTCAATTTCACAAAATTTTAATACCTTGATATTAAAACCAGAAAATTTAATAAAAATATACTGATATAATACTTAAAAAGTACCGAAAATTATAATTAAACTTACTCTTTTATAAGAGTTTAAAGTTAGAAAGATGAAATTCATTAATTTTACATAAAATCACGCACTTGAACATTTATAAAAAATAACTGGTTTAGCTAATATTTGTAAAATTTGGTACTTAAAATCATTCAGGAATTTAAATTTTCATTGATACAATTAAACACCTGATTACATTTTACATAAAAATGACAAGTTTCATATAATTCCTAATTTAAACGAGTGTTAAATAAAAAGTTGAATTAGGATTTTCGAGATTTTTTTCAGATTAATTAGACATAATATATACAAGTATGAAGTAAGGTTATGTAAATTTTTTTACCTAATATCAAAAATTAATCATTTTATTAAAATTAAACCAAAAAAAGTGCAAGATAAATACAAAATGATATATCCACCCCCCAAAAATGGTCGTATTTTATTGAAAAAAAAATGTTCCGTCTGTATTACAATATTGTTGACGTGTGTAAATTTTAAATTTCTAGTTTTATTTTATTTCAGAGTTATATTGAAATGAATAAAACCAATTTTCTAAATATCTTGTTTTTGACAATTTTACTAAATTTTCAACAGGTGCCTTTCCTCGTTTTTGGAATAAGTATTGAAGAACATGGAAACTTATCTCCTAAAAGAACCAAATGAATACAATTTTCGATTTAAATATTTACTGTTTGAGACGTTTAAACGAGTATTTCCATGTGAAAACGTGTATACATAAAATAAAATAAATTAATTATTAAAATAAATGTCAATGTAAAAACACATTTACACAAATTATAAAATCGAAATAGGTGCGTTAAACCCCAAAAATTCCGTGAGCATTATATTTTCCGAGGTATGAGGTGGTTATGCTTTCAGTATTATCCGAGTAATAATGAAGGCGTGGGCGTCTACTTTCCGTCCGCGATTACAGAATGTCATTATTTAATACAGCTCCCAATAAACCGGGTCGCAGGAAAATATTAGGAATTTTCATTTTATTTTGCTATATAGCGTACAGTTATTACAACAACCGACATAACTTTCCACTATATAATTCAATCAATAATTTCATGATGCACAATAATATATACATATACTGTATACACACACAAATGCACATATATATTATACATACACATTACATATATATACCATTCGGTATATATGTAGTGATAGAAAGTTTAGCGATTTGTAATTTGCATATTGTGCATATTCATAAAAGTATCTCGACCATATAATAATTTAATAAACCCGAAACTCGAACTAGAATATATGCAAAGATGAAACTATGGACCAAGTCAGTCAGACCTTCTCCTAATACTGGCTGGATATCAATGTGTCATGGGATAATTTAAAATAAGAATTAAAAACTTCATTTCTACATAATAATACGCATAGAATGCCTACAATATTCTGTTTAAATAAATATACATGACACGAGCAAAGTAAACTATCAGACAACGTATTTACATTGTCCGGGCATTATGATACTGTTCGATTTGGATGGGAAATGTAGAAAAAATTATACATTGCCCGCGAAATTTGAACCGCGAATAAGAACAAATAATAATAATTTATTTTGCGATATATATAAGAATACCCATGGTTTGAAGTATGTCCAGATTTTTATTTTTCACCTAAGTGTTTTGTACTAATCAAATAGTTTGTTGAAAATATGTTTATTAAAATAAAATATAAATATTCACCTTGAAATAATTTATTATATTTTTGCATTAAAAAAAGAAAACAGTGCTTATCCATTTTAAAGGCATTACATAAAAATTCAAATAGAAGACAATAATTGAAAAATTATGTACATTGTACATAATTTAAAAAAATTGTTTTATTGAATTTCATTTTTGAATACTTAAGAGCACGTATAGATTGTGTTAACTGAATGTAATCTATGATGGCGATAAATTATATATATATTAGCTAAAACCTCACTATTATTTTATATAATTAAATTAGGGTGACCATACGTCCTGTTTTATACAGGATTGTCCTTTATTTCGGCTCTATGTCCTGATAAACTTCTCTCAGGACGCTTTTTGTGCCGTTATTTCAAGTATGTCCCATATTAATCCCGTTTTTTGACTTACTTTTGATTTAAATATTTTAAAATGAAATTATTGAATAAAATAATGTAAGAATCTAGAAATCTTTTGGATACCATTAGATCAATTATAATCGTAAAATGAATCAAAAAGTTTTTTTTAGAAAGTAAAGTATACAATGTGCATGAATAAAGGATTTGAAGAAATTTTAATTAAGTATCAATTTAGTTTCATTATATTATTTTATGTTTTTCAAAATAATTTTTTTATGTGTTTAAATTTAATCTATAATAGGTAGTTTAAAAATTATACTTTTGTCACTATTCAAAAACATATATATACATGTAACAAATAGGTACTTATTTATTTAAAAATATTATGAAAAATATTTTTGTCCTGTTTTATTTTCTTAAATATGGTCACCCTAAATTAAATCATGAATTCATACATTCAGAAATTTTATTGAATAATTAGTTACTAAATAGAATAACGCAATATACACATAAATGCTATCATTTACCTTATACAGTACTCCCGTGAAATCATTGCAAAAGTAAAACTTACCTAATTGCGCATATGTATAAATTTATTTATTTTTTAATTTTATAAACTTTTTTATCATTACCCACGTGCCCAGTATACATTGGTGACCGTATTTATAAAATAAAAACAGAACAAATAATTGTGGACGTACTCAATAGAAAAAATACCTTCCGAAATCGTTTCATAATTATTAATACATTTCAACGTGTATTTACAATAGCAATTCAAAATATTTGTAATTAATTTTGTGTTTTAATTAATCACTTGTTTACATTCATTTTTTTGTTGTTGTTGTTACTTTTGAATACCTGTGTATTGCAAAATTCTGACTCTTGTTGCGGGATCAATGTCTATTGCACATCCTTTCATGTTCTGTAATCTTTTGTTCTGTATTATTTTTTATGAATCAATTTAATAATTTGTGATATGATAACTTTTGTTTGTGTCAACAGAAAATTGTAAGAGTTGTAACAGGGGAAAAAATACTTAAATTAAACATTTTTTTCATAAGAGCCACCAGAAAGTGATTTTGTTTAATGTCTGTTATACATGTGCGATGGAATATATTCTTTACATTATTACATTAGTTCCTAGCACTGTCCACAAACATTATTATTTAAGCCGATGTAAAATATCCAAAATACATTTCTTGTTCCTGTTTTGTTTTCAGCAAAAGCCGTGTCTTGATTCTTAAATATCCTAAAAATTGTAATACATTTGTCAAACGTTTGATGTTCAGTTAAAATATCTATTTCACTACGCATTCCAAATGTTTCTAATCAAATTTGCAAAAATAAATATTTTAGTTTAAGTTACGTTTATTAGAAATTAAATATCAAATTTAGATAACTTCAATATGGAGCTGATTAAAATGTTACTTCCCTTCCTCTTTTTTTTCGTTATAAATGGATATAATATTTTCTTTTGCATGCATTACATGGGATTACGTGGGGATAACGTAATTCAAACAGGATCATCTTATAACAATGGAACAAAAAAATTCTCGTTCGAATTGTTGTAGAAACATGACGGGGAATTCAGTCCTAAAAAAGAGGAAAAATCCCGTTTTTAACAAATTGTATGGTTCTCCTAATAGTACACCAATTCACAAGGATGGACACAAGACTTAAAAAAAAAAAAAGTTAAAAACTTGTTCAAATAAATTATAATTATTCATTATACATGATTAGGGCTTTGA
>JAIPRM010003000.1:0-27855 GCA_025469315.1 Stegophylla sp. TES_Ste_2020 | reverse complement strand
TTTTTTGAATTTCTCAATTCTTCAATTTTTTTTTTTTTTGGAAAAAACTACCCAAAATTTGACGAAAACAACTCGGAAACCATTATTTTTTGATCCGAATTTTATGAAAATTTAAACATAGATAGAAAATCATATAAGAAAAATTTTGGGGCAAGAAAATTTTGAAAATGTGAAGAAAAAAATTTTGGACATTTTTCTAACATTTTTTTTCTCATTTATTTTCTATATTATTAACTTCCCTCGTTCAGAATCGTTTTATTGAAGAAATGATTTATCGTTTATTTAAGATTAAATACACCCGTCAAGAGAATTCCACCTGTCGTGCGAAGATCACCCCTCGTGCGAAATATGTACGGCTTTTTCATTATGCGTTACTTAACTTTTGATCTCATAAATGTTGAGGTGATTCGATTTCAATCGAAACGGAGTAGAAAAACACAGAAATCGATCACAATCATATATTTTTACAACTCTATTTGAAACTATTGTATCGTCACGTAAAATTTCGCAAAAAAAAATGCTCAGTTCGTTCATTTTATTCTCTCTCTCTCTCTCTCTATCTTTCTCTCTCTCTCTCTCTCTAAAAATAACGTCGCGTTTTCGTCGTTATTTGTGTCCAATTTAATTCAATATCGTATTAAATCACTGCGATATAAATCAGATAATTTATATTTGACGCGCGTACCAGTGCATTATAATAATACCTAACTGCAGTGTTCTGCGTACTGTTGAAGTCGTTAGAGAATTCATTATGTATACACAATCATAACAATATTATATACCTACTCGTTACCGTGGCAGAAAATCGCGTTAGAAACGATTTAATTTCGTGATTTCCGGACAGTTAATGTGATTTACTGGCGAAAGGGAGGTGGAGGACAAAAAAAAAAAAAAAAAAAAACCACACGAAAACAAAACGACGAATTCATTATAAATTATACACCGGATCGCGGCGGCGATCTACGTTTTTTACTCGTGTTACTTTTTTTGTGTTTTAAATATATATATTTTTTTATTTTTTTCGTGAAACCGAGTATAATATAATATTGTCAGCAAGTAAGTAACGAAAACCACCGCAGTCGAACTGTTGGATCTTCCCACGTCCAATACGTCGTCGTCGTCGTCGTCGTCGTCGTCGTCGTAGGTACACCGGAACACCTAAATAATGCGGTTTTAATGGAATTTAATGACCTACCGAAAATACTTCATCATCCGCGTCGTCATAAACACACAAACGTAATATCGAGACGTCCGGTGGTCGAAGTGATTTATCGGAAAACACGGTAAGAAACGTGTTCGTTCCCCGGTAAAACACGAATATATTTTGTGCGCGTGTACATCCGTTGTCGTCGTATACGGTCTGTGTAGTACCCGCGTTATGCATATAATAATAATAATAATAATAATAATAAATACAAGCTTAACATTTTCGGTACCTCGAACGCGTGTACTGAAGAGAGGGCCAAAGATAATTATTACACGCTTGCACACGATCAATACAAGCGTACAAGAATTATTATACTTAGGTGTAACACAAATTATACAGGGTGGTTTTTTAAACGTGCCCTACCCCTTATTTGGTCGTAAAAATGCAAAAATTTTAATATTTTTTCCAGAATTTTCGAGTTACTATAAAAAATATGTTTCCCGTAACTCATTTTTTTCATGTCGGCTTAAGGATGTTAAGGATTTTTAACTGTGGAGTTATATTCGGGTTATTTTTCTGTGAATTTTCTTGTATTAAAATCAAAATTTGAACGAGTAGTTTTTGAATTATTCGAGTTTAAGTATTATCGTTTTGGACACATATTTAGTTATGTACTATTACGTAAATGTCATAAATGTATGATTTTTACCACCTAACAACTAATTAATTCGCAATAATGTAAAATATAAACAACTCATATAAATTTTGATTTTAATACATCAAAATATACATAAAAATAACCTGAATAAAATTCCGTAGTTAAAAATAGGGTGGAGGCATTTGAACAAAAAAAAGTTTGTATTTCTATAGGCCATCCTTAAGGTGACATGAAAAATTATGTCATGGAAAACACAGTTTTTATTGTGATTTGAACATTCCGAAAAAAATTCAAATTTTTATATTTTTATATGACCAAAAATGGGGGTGGACACGCTTAAAAGCTCACTCTGTGCTGACCGTTTTTCCCCTACTTTTATCACACGCGTCGACGCAACTTATAAACTGCCACGAGAGTAAACACACTTTACATATTTGGTCGTTTTTGTTTCGCCAAAATTAAATTTAGAAAATTTTCAGGACTGAGGTTAAAGTGCAGTTATAAATATCTACACAAATTTTGCACAATGGGTATTCTTTTTTCCATTTCTATCACTAAAACAAAATAATATAATACTGGATACACTTAGCTCCTCGGATGAGATACTTTTAGTGAGTGTGTTGAATTTTAAAGAAACGATAAATATTTTTTTCAGTAAAACGGTTCTGAGTAAAATTTTAGTTAATGATTACACAGAACAATAATATTTGTCACTTCAGTGTCATATAAACCAGGAATGGGGCAACTGGTGGTCCGCAAGCCATATACAATCTGTATATTATTTTTTTTTTCAACCCCGTGTTATATTTTCATATTATTTAATACAATTTTAGCGTTAATTTATATTTTATTTTGCCATGTTCGTAAAATGTAGATATTAATAAAATTCTTATCTAATATTGAGAAATATTGATTTCTGTGACTTTTTGTAACAAATGCTATCTACGTTTGAGACTACTCTCATAAGGAAAGTTAAGACATTTAAACTACAAAACATAGGAGTCGATTTCGCTGAATTATTAACTACATATCCTCAAATCTCACCTTGAATAAGTTGTAAATATAAATAAACAAATATATAAAATAAATTTTAATTACTATTTTTTTTCCGACCCAATGAATTTTAAAGTTCTAAAAATTAACCCTTTTTAGTCAGTTTGAGTTTCCCATCCCTAGTATACATTATACAATACTATGATTGTCGGTATTTATATATCGACTTAATTATTCGTATTTTGAAATTCAAAGCTATTTAATTGATTTTAACAAAATATTTTGTAAATTTGAATAGTTCTAAGCCATATGGGGGACGATCGTCACTTGATAAAAATTAGAAAAAAGCGTGCGGTTTATCGGAGTAATACATTTATAGATAGACGGAGTCGTGTGATGCACGAGGAAGGGTGAAAAAAGAAATAAGGGAAACAAATAAACAGCTCTACGCCTATTGGACAATAATATAAAATCGTACCTATATTGTGTTGGTTAGGTTATCGTTGTCAGACACCGGTCTGATTATGTGATAGCGTGCTAAACTCTACTCGGGCGATTCGCAATGATAATACCAACGGCGGCGCCGGCTGGGAAAATACAACGTACAGTATATACGTCACACACACACACACACACAAAATGTATGAATGTACTGTATATACGTGAAGCGTTGACCAATAAAGAAGTGTGTGTAGGAAGAACATGTAAGTACTCACACGCACTCGCATAATATATGTATGTATAATGTACATGTATCGTACACACACACACACACACACACACACACAAATATATATATCGTGTACTCACGCACACAGCGATACAATGTGATATGTGTCGTCAGTCGGTACGCGTGACATGTATTATAGCTGAGAGCGTGTTTATACGCGGAGAATACACGGTCAGCTACTCGCGGGGGGACCTCTTGTCCCCAAGCATAAAATAAAAATATAATAATACTCGGACGACCGCCGCGCCGTAACGCGTGTGCACACGACCATGTAGCGAATATATTATTATTGTAACGTGCAGAGGTTACCGTTACGAGTGTAAAATATTATAATGCAGTACGGCGAAATATTTAATTGTACCTTTGAGACACACTGAAGAACATTCTTACAGTGGAACCGCGGGCATCTCAAAGTGTTCTTCAAGGGATCGAACAAAAGTTCGACATCGAAACTTCATGTAAGCGAGATGATTCAAAATGTGGATAAAATTTGAAACAAAAATTATGTCAATTTTTCTAGAGCCATTTTTTTTTAATAACACATATTTACCAAAAAAGTCAATTAAAATTTCAACCTGATTAAAAGTTCAAAGTTTTATGAGGTATTGAATGAAAATAAAATCGTTAATTTTTGTAAAAATGATCAGTTTTTTTAAAAAATAATAAATTTAATCGATTATTAAAAAAAAAAACTTGACCAACGATTTTTCAGATACTTTTGGGCCGTTAGACGAATTGTTTATCAGTGAGGTTTCATTAAATAGTCAGCTCATGGTTTAAGAATAAACAATTTTGTATGCAAAAATCTTGAGATTTTTGAAAATTCTGGTTAAAAAATTATTACAACATTTTTTGAGAATTGTTTTCAGTGTTTGTACTAAACTGCTCTGAATAATGTTTAAAAACTTCAAGTTTTTGTAGAATTTATTTTGGAACAACTAATATACTGGAATCGTTATTACATAAACGACTAGATAAAAAAATATTATATTGTTTTTACTCAAATTTCCGTTGTTTTTCCATGTTTTTGACAACATTATAAAACATTTGAACGACTGTTTACGTCAACGCGCATTCATAATAGTATTTTTAAGCATACGAGTTGTGATGAACTGGGAAAACAAACACCGTTTTAGTTCACGTAAACGCGTGGGTCCGTGTGACAAGTGGTGTAGAAGTGTAAGGGGAACGGGGAATCTTTTATGCGAATAAGAGTTATTATTTTTTTTTTTTCATCATCAAGGGAATTCGCCGAATTTACATATTATATTATTATTGTTCGTGTAGGACAACGTACACGGAGGTGGTAGCAGTGGCGGCGACGGTGACGTATAGACATCGGCGTGCGTCCGATTATAATATATTCATATAATACGATATAATACGAGCAAGCAGGAGAGAATTGCACACAAAGCGTGGTAAAGAAATTATTTTAATTCATTTTTTACAATAATTTTAGTATTTTTTTTTCTACGTTTTTCGAAAGACCCCTTTCCAACGATACTGCTGTGCACCACCAGTCTAAGTATATATATATATATGTATAAATGTATGTTTTAGTATTGTTAAACTCGTCTTTTCGGACATCCGCGAAGCAGCGTGGCGACGGCGGCTGTGCAGGCTGTGGCGGCGACCGGCACAATGGCCGCGCGCAGAAAACGAGTAATAGGTCGCGATGCGTGTGTGGAGTGGCGGTATGCAGCAGGGAAACCAGGAGTCCATCTGTCGGCTACTTGAATTACGTCTCTCCGGTCAACAGGCGTAAAGAATTTTATTGTGCGTTTTGCGAAAAAAAAAAAAAAAAAAAAGGGGATTTTCTCTCTCTGTCTCTGTCTCGTTCAGCGCGCTCGGGCCAAAAACGATTTGGTTTTCGATGATAAAAATCTCCCGGACGTCTCTCTATAGTTTTATTATTACTATTATTATATTTGCGTCCGTTTCTCCGCGCGGCACTCCTCTCGTCGTCGCCACCGTATCGCGCGCCGCCGGTTCTATTATGTTATGCGTTTTTCGTTTAATACGCGTGTGTCAAAGCGACCGCCACCGCCGCCGCCTTGAAAGGGGGCGCTATATACATACATACATGACGTGTAGTGTTCGAAAAAATTAAGAGAAATAATAATAATAATAATAATAATAGTGGTGCCGGAGGACGAATCGGTGTTGCGTGAGACCGGAATCCGCGCGCAAACGATTCGTTTTTCGTATTGTGTGTGTGTGTGTTGTACAATATGTCGAAATGAAAGGTTTTTCGGGGTTTCTCTCTATCTGTCTCTTTTTTTTTTTTTTATTATTATTATTATTATCATTTTCCGCCTCGATGTGTTTGTGTGTACGTTTGTGCACCGGCCTGCACGATGTGCGTAAAAAAAAAAAAAACCCCCGAGAAGAAGTTACCTACTACGCGCGTTGCACGACAAAAGAGAAAAATAATACACAGTCCCCATAATATATTATTATTATATCGTGTTATATATGTCTGTGTAAACAACTGTCCCTCTCGCATGGCGGTCCACGGTGGGATGAGGGAGAGGGTGGTATTCGGATATTGGCGGTCGTCCTTTTCCCTGCATAATAATAATAATAATAATAATAATATTAAACGTATACGCTTGTGTAAAATCGACGGTATTTAACGAAATGAACCGCGACGATTGTGCAGCCGCAGCGACGGGCTTAGGTGCCTGGAATACCTGTGTGGAATGATGGAGTCGGTCGGGGCGGCTATATTATCATCACAACGTCCTGGACAACACAACAATATGATAATAAATAATAATTCCATCTCGTCTCGCGAAACGTGAATGTAATATTATTATTGCGTACGTATTATATTATATGGGTACGAGCGGAGTAACGTCATTCGGGCGATTGTGCGCGCTCGAAGATTTCTCGGCCGTTGCAATTATAACGCGATCTGTCGATACGCTCACGTGAAATAATACGCCATCGTTTTCGAATGAATGCGAGTCGTTCAAACGTTCCAACGAGTATATTTAAGTCGGAGATGGTAAAAAAAAAAAAAAAAAACAGGTGTCCGCTTTTTTTGCCGCCCGGTAATACGTAATCCTCTCGTTATTTTATTCATTTTTTTTTCGAAAACGAATTGAAATAATATTCACAGTACTGTGTTCTATACATATTGGTACGGTAGAATATGCCCTCGAATCGTGTGCAACTGCTACGATATAATATATAATATTAATCCAATATATTATATTATACTCGTTTACACGCTTCATAATGCCGTGCGTATTATTGTTATGCACTGGGTTTATTTTAGGGGGAGGTTCGGTGGTGCGGAGAACCAGTTGAAATCTTCCGTTTATATCATCACTTTATTTTGTACCGTTATTGTCGGACAACTACATTTCCAAGTCGTCGCACTGAGCGAGTTCAATCTATCTTATTTTTACTAGACTAAGAGGCCTCGTTCCTATAACGAGTACGATTAAATTCGAATCCACATGCATAGTGACACGTTTACATTTTTTGCGTCCTGAGGCACTGTTCCTTTAATGTCCTTGTATTTCAAGGGAGGGAGGAGATCTTAATTTGTTTTATTAACTCCATGATCACACACACATACAAAAATGACAATATAGTGTTAACATTATTACAAAGAAATGGATTTACTAAAATTCTTATTGAAAAATATGTATTAGTTTTATTTTAGCCTCGACTATCATTGAAGTCATTTCATTCATGATTGATTATGATTAATTGTCATTATTGCACATGATTTTCTTAGCTTCTTGCGTGTAGTCGAAAAAAATTTTTTTTTATACAATAGGCACCCGTGACAATCACATAAATACTATTTCATTTTTTACATAATTTAAGGGAAAATGTAACAATCATAATTTTGAAGAACTCGGTGGGCTGTGGATAAAATTGAGAGCGCCTAACTGTAGGCTATGGATCAAGTGTAAGAAAAAAGCGAATTGACCTTAATGTTTGGAACGCGATCGAAAAGTGCATATTAGGTGTTTACGGATAGACTGAAAAGCGCACAATATTAAAATTGAATGGTAAAAGGTCATTAAGAAGGGTTTTGCGCTTTTCAACTTCACCGGATAACCATCACCTAAAAGAGCACATACTATTTACCGATTTGCCTAACTTAACCTACTAAGTACAACTGAAAGTCCGCATGCCACAAAATTGTTTGAAATATCTAAAATACTTGGGTGCATATCGACTCCACCTGCATAGATTAGTTCACCGGGTGTTAAGTCGACTCCACTTCGCTCTGCAAATCTAAAATATACTTCGGCATGCTGTGCAAAGTGGAAATGTCTCAGCTAGAAAATCGGAAATTGCATACACTTTGGATAATGTTATGTATTTAAACAATAAAACAATGAAAAAAAAAATAAGTGCTGAATTACAACGTTTAAAATGTGTGTGTTGAAAACTAATATAACATTACGAATAAAAATCGCTCACGTAATCCACAATCTATTTAATATATTGTAACAGCAACCATAAAAATGTTATAATTCCACATAGGTAACGATCAAGGCTGCACAAAATTAGTCTTTGTTTTGTTAAAATCGAATTATTTTTTAAGTTTACACAACATGTTTTAAACGATTTTGTTATTTTAACAATAAAAAAAATATGTATACAGTTCCCCTTGTAAACTTATGCCCCATGTACTCTTGATTATATTCAAAATGTAATAAAATTTTGTTTATTGTATCTAAAACTCAAATATCTAACTCAAATTTATATTTTTTAATTTATAAAAATATTTTGTTATGTTTTTAAAATTTCATTTTATTTCTTAGTAAAAGAAAGTTAACTAAGCTGGAATAGTCCCGGTACCTTTTATTAATTTATTGTAGTTCATTATATAATAAGCTTCACTCTGCAGAATATAGAAAGTTATTCATTTTATGTCAATCAGTAATAAAGCTACTATATTTCAACGTCATTGTCGTCATCCCTTTGTGATAACTGACAACCCGAAGTCTCTAGAGAAACAGCAACAAAATTATATTTGTATCTAATATTTCATTTTTCAATAATATTTATTTTACCTAGTTATTAGCTGCGTCTAGAGTTATATACATCCTTTTTAACGTGATTTTAATATATTGATATTTGGTTCGATTCTTTTTAGTTTTTTTTTTTTTTTTTTTTTTTCGTATTTGTTGGTCGAACTTCGAAATTGGACTTTATTCGGTGTCATTTTACCCCTCTGCAGACCCTCGTCGGTGTGGGAACAATAATCCGATAAAAACATTATTATTCGATTTAACCAAGCTGCAATAAAAAAAAAGATGATGTACGTACACGTGCAGACGAGTTTATTATTATTATTATTATTATTATTATTATTATTATATTAGTCTTACGGCTCCCCTTTGCGCAACTAGTTGCATTTAAAACTTTTGGTAGAGTTATCGAGATAAAATAGGTATTAAAGAAATAAACTTAAAGTTGAACATAACACATATTGTTTGAATTTTAAAAAAACCCCGGTCTCTTTGTGTTCAGTATTGTATATACGAGTAAGTGATATTATATTATTAAAAAATCACGAAAATAATAAGCATACGTAATAAGCTGCAAAGAAACAAATATTTATTTTAAAAAAAAAAATATTTATTACAATCCAATGATGTATAGGAGAGATTGTGGTGAGAAACAAAATAGGAAATTCTCAAGTCCTGTGTGTTTTATTTTTTATTATTACTAGTTAATTATACAAAATTTTGACGTAAAAATCAAGAAAAGAACGTTTATGGTGTTAAAAAACAGTTTAGATTATTTAGATTGTTGGACAGTGGTCAATGACCTATATTTTTAATAAAGAACATCAATTTCGGTTAGTCTGGTCTGGTGGTTTGTTAGGATAAATTCGGAAATTTCAGAATGTAGTTCTTTGCAGAAAACATAAACATAGTATCATTACATAAAGAATAGAAAAAAATGTGTTAAATCTGAAGTCGATTTGAATATTTAAAAGGGCTATTAGGTGATTATATTAGGCTATCATACTATAGCAATAATCCTATAGAACTCTAAAATTTTGCGTATGATATTATATTTAACAGGTTATAGGTGGTAAAAAATGTGATTTTATCATCAAATACATAGTTTTAATTTCACTCATTTTACACTTACTTACATTCTGAATTTCTAAATCCAAACAATATTATTTTGGTTTTATTATTTTCATTTAAGTTCAAAAAACAATTTTTTTTTTCCAAATGGTATTCAGCATGTTATAAACATACCAGCATTTTACATGAAAATAACACTGAAATACATCTCTACGATAACATAATATTATGTTATCATTACAACATAATATTATTTCAATTATTCGGTCGGTGAAATTTAACGACACAGCGGGAAATTCGGTGTTTTAAGGTCATTGTTTCCTGGTTTTGAAAATACTAGCCTCTAATTTAATATGTATAAAAAAAAAAAAAAAAAATAAAAAAAATCACGAATTTCCCGTTCGCATTTCGTTCGATCGACCGCGAGTGTGGTGATGACAACTGTGCGATGCCGTGGCCGAAACCCTTTTTCGCGGCGTTTGCCGAGTAAATCGAATTATCTGGTGCGCGCGGAAACGCCGCAAATCCCCGGCGCTCGTTCACCCCCTCGCGCGGGGACGTATTTCAAATTGGATAAGAAGAACTCGTTCGCGATTCCCGCGGTGGCTGTGACCCCGGCGCCGGATCAATGACATCATCGTCGTCGTCGTCGTCGTCGTCGTCCTCCGAACCCCGGGGGGACAATAATAATAATAATAATAATATTATGTGCAGTTAATTTGACGCGCGGGTGTGTGTTGCACGACGATCAAGGACCGTATATTACAGGGACGTTATATAATATGCTTTCGATGCGATCGATAATTTTTTAACTGCTATGCGAATAATCTGCGCGTCATCGCGATATCAGAGAGATTCAATACTGTACTTGGATTTAAATACTTGGAAATAAATCATTAATATAACGACAAAATATGTTACTGTTATAGTCGATACCGTTCTTCTTTATTATTTTTTTTTTTTTAACTTAAGTTTGAATTTTCTAGGAATTTTGCTTTATTTATATATTGATCTAAAACGAAGCTATATGAGTTATAAATTTGATTTATATGGTACACACAATAAAATTCATGACATTTTGTTTCACTATTTTTTTTTTTTTGTCTTTTATTGCTCCGTTTTTAGTGTATTTTTATAGTTTTATAGAGCTGCAATATCCCAACTCTAATTTAAGTGCAATATTACTCACACCATACTTATCAATTATTCTTTGTATTAAAATCAGTTGAAACAGTAACGATTGATAGTTTCACATTTAATTATTAATTTGAATCCGTGATGTAAGTGAACTCAGTGACTTAGAAAAACTTTTTATGATGTAAAATAAAATTATTGTCAGTAAATGATAGTGGTATACTTTTAAAATATCCCATTTGAAAAATTTCAATATATCCCACGCTGAAATTACTCTTAATATAATTTCTTTATTCAAATTATCCCTTATTTAACTTAATCAGACTATTTTTATTTATTACAATTTTATTAATCATCATATTATATACAATTAATTTTTAATTTTTTTTAATTATTTATGGTCATAGATTTTCCTTAGTATTCTTCTTTCAAACACTTTTAGTCTTGTTTCCTCTATTTTCTTAGGTAGTCATGCCTCTGTGGCATACAATACTATTGGTAGTATAATTCGACAATTTGAATAAGGGCATTCAGAGAAAAAACTTATAATATATGTATTTATGACGTACTGTTTTTAATTCATTAAATAGTAGTAAAGTAATAAGATTTTCAATTTTGTTTCAAATTAATTATTCACTTATATCTAATTATTAAGTATTTAAATATACTAAAATCGATTATTTTTACCGGAGATATGTTTACTGAAGATAATATTACACTTGATATGTGTATCTTGTGAATAAATGTTAAGAAAAACTTGGCCTTCTTTAGGGGACGCGTGTAAATACAAAATTATAATATTTTTTGCCGTTTGCGTAAACGGTAGTTTTGTATTTAAATCGCTCGTTATACGGTAGAAAACAAAAAAAAAAAAGGTCAAGTGGCAAAATTCGAGGCCCTCTAATATCGAAGGCCATAGGTACTTCCGTGTTTAACGACGGAAAATATACCACTGCGCACGTCATTACACGTTGGGTGTAATAATTCGCCGCACAGCAGACGACATAATATTATTATAATAATCATGAAAATTCAGACGTTATGGACCGAGAAGTCAAGTCGTTTGCGGTACGTTCTTTCTAAGAAGTGATAATATAAATAAAAATACAACGAAAACGAAATGACAGTAATTAAATACGTCGTAAAAACCAAAAACTTACAATATTTTAACGTCGCGCGTCGAGTAGTTCCAGCAGCGTTTATAATATGTCGCGTTTATTTCTCTCGATACGCGACATAGTTGTGTGTGCTGCGGTTGTAATAGTATCTCGCAGGAGGTCGTCGAAGGATAGCCGTAAGGTCTTTTCCTTGTTTTTTTTTTCTCTTCTCTTTTCTTTCCTTTTTATTATTATACTCGGTTATTGCGCAATTTCGGACTTTTCTTCTCGTTTTTATATTAAATTCCTCGGCGCCGGAGACATTCAGAAAATGTCAATCGCGGACAATGCCACCACAAGACCAAACAGGTTTGTCACGACTAGCAGGCATATCATAGTCGGATATTATTATTATATCTGCGCGTCGTCGTCGTATTATTGTGTTATAATCAGGGCAGAGGCGTATTCGTCCCGCGATCTCCCGGAAAGTGGGAGGAGGAGACGAATCTCTACTCGAATCGTAAAAATAATAAACATCGACTTGGCACGTAAATTAAAATTTCAAAACGTCGTGTATTATGCTGAAAAATCTATGTTCATTGAAAAATATCCAGTCGTGAACACTTCTCTCGAGCACACAAGTCAAAACATATCTCTTTTTTTTTTACTAAATGTCACACGCGACGGTTAACGAAATCCGTAATCACGATAATAATATTATTCCAATGTATTTGATAAAAACATTTCGAATAACGCGTTCATTGACGAAATCTATGAAAATCGTGTAAACACACTAAACCGTCGCCAGTCAATATACTATTATAATATTACGTCACCTGTAATATTTTTTTGGATAGGTTAGATTAGAACTGCATCTGCCTGATGTTGTTGCATTTGCAACTTTTCTTCTAGCTTTCCAATTTATCGCTAAGTAAGTTTTAAATACGTTTCATGTAAGTACGAGTTCAAATCTAAAAGTTTTAAGAACAATTTTTGGTATTTTTTCAATTTTATTGCAATTTTGGTGATTTTACTCATTTATACAACTATTTTAGCTATTATTATAATTTAACCGTCATCTAGATAAGATTAATTATAAATATTTCAAATTCAGCCAATTTAGTATTTATTCTTTCGAACTAAGTATTTTTGCTAGGCGCGATTTAAAAATTAGAAAATCAAGGACTTCTGATAAGTTGAAACTATTGGAATAATTAAAAATGTTCAAAATAAATTTTAGTCCATGAAAAATCAAGAAAGTTATTGAAAAGAATACCGGATTTTAAACCATTATTAAAATAAATGATATATTCATTGGACAAGGAAAATGTTTCGATGGTTTACCCGAAGACTTGACAGTAATCGATTTACCTTATTTTAAATACGCTCTGTTTATATCAACCGACGTAAAACAAAGTTTTTTGAGGTACTAGAACTTAATGGCTCCGAATCAAAAAGCGTTCGAATTCGAAAATTTAAAACAAACGCTTATAGTCCAATGCAATTATGTTTAAAATTTAAAATATTTCATACGCTTATGTATTTGCATAGATTATTAATTATTATTATAAAATGTAAAAATAATTTTTTCCGGTAGAATTAAATTAAAATAAAGCATCTATAAATTATAACGAAACGCAGTTGTTTTTTAGTGCAATTTTTAAAATTTCAAGCGCAATTTTCGGTATTTTTTAATGCAATACTGCAATCAATTTCACTAGTTTTTTACTACTTCAACATCCGTGCCCTGCTTATCATATTCTATCATCTCTTGTTTATAACACTGGTATCATTATTGTTCTTAGCGATACCCGAGGTGGACACAATCTGGCGGTAATCATTCACCAAAAACAGGTTGACACACAGTAAGTTATAGATACGATTTATAGATTATTTCCAACAGCCACCATGCTAGTTTTTAGTTAATGGTTTTCATTTATTTTATTTATTTATTTTTTTTTTTTTAATATTAATCTATGATTTTATTTAACGATAACAAGCTATTAAATAAATTATATATTTTTTATTAGTATCTTATTAGTTATAATTTCTTGTTTTTTTCGTATACCTCTGACTTGTATATACCACCAATGACGTAAAATTCGAGTTGTAACATCATGCTGTTTATAAGACGTACGCTGCACAACAGTAGTTTGAACAACATTCTGTGAATATCTACCGCGTGTAGTTCGGTTGTGTGTGTGTGTGTTTTTTTTTTTTTCAAATACCGCGATGGGTACCCAGAATTAAGGCGCCAGTGGTAATTATATTACATTAACAATCACCGATCATTGGTATGTACGATCTTAGTTTTGATTAATCAGCACATTGCTCTCTTTTGTTTTTTTTTGTTTTTAATTATTAAAACGTGCACCATACATTCCAGCAGTTGCAAACCTAGCCAGGATTTTCTCATGGGAACTGGGAAGGGCTTACAAGTTTTGTTAGTAAACTTATTCAGTGGTATAGCCATGGTGTGGGGGGAGGGTTGAGGTTTATACAATAATGCTATATGCTAGAGCTTTGAACCCGAAACTTTTTATTCGGGTTGTAGGTGTTATATGACCATTTTGGGTTATTAAAAATATTTTGGTTACGAGTAAATGTACATTTATTACATTAATATTATTATAGTATTATATTAATTTAATTTTGTACTATTGGGTTTATGGATAATAGATGAGAGTAAACGGTCATTAAGGAAAAATATTAGTTGTATTTCAAAGGGCCCAACTGTTAGAAGAAAGCTTGAAAAATAAAAAGCTATTTGGGGAAAAAAAAGATTGTCTTAAATGGGCTACCTCTATGCGAACATGTTGATTTTCTTTATGTAGGTCTACAAATATATATAAATATATAACAAAAAAAAAATAAAACATGTATATATAATGTACATGTTTTATTTATTTTTTTTTTTTTTATTATAATTTATTGAAGAATAGAATTCTTTAGATATATCAAATAAGGAAATTAGTTATACGCTATACTTTTCTAAATAGTAAATTTTTAGACTCCGAGCGGAGCGATTTTACAAATCTGAGTATTCTTTCCCGTGTGTATATAAAAACGAGTTCAGGTAGAAATATTGGCCCAAAAGTTTTGATCAGTTATTTTATAATAATAATGTATTTAAAACTTTATGAAAATATGTTATTGAATTATGGATACTATAATATGAAAAATGTTTTAGTGAAGATTAATACACGTGGGAAAAAGAAAACTTTTAATTTCGCCCCCCCCACCCCTATTCTCAGTTAATAAATAAAACTGACTAAATAAAAACTAAATTTTTTTGTAATAACAATAACGCTCAGAATTGTTTTGTTGAAGACAATACTATTTATCTTACTCAACCACCAATTACCATCCGCCCACCGAGAATACCGTGGTGTGAAGTACGACCGGCTTGTTATTTTGTAATTTTACTAACGAATTCAAGCATTATAATAATATGTATCTGCTTCTATAATTTTGCGTATTAAACTGTTTATTAAGGAAGGACGAGTGGGAGTGGCGGTCGGATAAACCGCCACCGGTGGTGTCTATCGCGGAACAGCCGTCGTTTTCGGTCGCGCGCTCGGCCGGCCGTACTCGAATACAATCAACAGAAATACTGTATGTACGGCGGCGTCTATGTACGAATAACGCGTTATTACCGCGACACAATAGCTCATTGTTAGAGAATATTTTAATATGTCTAATATAATAATAATAATAATAATAATACGCGGTACGACTTGCGTGCTGTGTGACGTGTGTGGGTCAACCCGCGGCGTACACACAGGTCGACCGTCACGGGAAATAGGTCGTATCGGAAACATCCCGGGTGACGTTATTATTATTATTATTATTATTATTACACAAAAAGCGTACGAGGAAAGGATAGGGGAACTACTAAAAATACGAATAAAAATAACGCGGCGTACTCACAAACACGAGAAAAATATGAAAAAAAAAAAGACACGAACATCACGTGTGTATGTGTGTTATGACTAAGTACCTATAACACACACACACACACACAACATAATACCTAATAACAATAATAATAATAATACTAGAACGTTATTATTGTCTTCTCTCATTGTGTCGTGTGACACAAAACAACCGGCAATTTCGCGTGTTCGGTCGCCACCGCCACCACTGCGCGTCGTCCGAACCGCCAGCTATACCCATTGTCCGACGTTTTATTATTATTATTATTATTATTATATGATTGGTTATCCGGTGTATGGCGTGTTCCGAAAACGGCGGCGGAAAAGCAACAACAACGGTAATAATATGAAATAATAACGATAATGGAAAACGAATTAAAAAACAATACCATACGCGTTCGACTTGCCGCCGGTACCGGTGTATAACTCTGCGTGATGGTCGTCGTCGGTTTCACAGCGTTCGCGTGCTGTCATTAGCGCGTCCACGACATCGTGGTTCCTGCGAAGGCGGTTGCGCGTCTCGCACGACCCGTGGCCGTGAATACGGTAAAGGACGACGATCCTCCCCCCACGTGTCACCCCGAAATTCAACCGATATTCAGAAACTTAACGGGTAAAAGTCGACGAACGGCCTGAATCCGTATCGAATCACACACATGAAATTGACCACCAAATATCAGTTCCCATCGTTCGCGAAATTTTGTAATTCGAATTGATTTTTTTTGTAAAGGCCTTCAAAAAAAGGATGACGAAATGTTATTATTCTGTTTTCCTTATTACATTTTTAAAAAACATTAAATCGATACATGCGAGAAATGGCCAGGCGCATGTAGTGCGTAGTGCGGTGTTTTTACAATGATGTTTATTCATTTATTTTTTATTTTTTTGTAAAGAAAATACTTGTCCAAAAGTCTCGATCAGCAATTTTTTGAAGTAGAATTTGCGTCTAGTTGGTATTTTAGAAAGGTCATAATTCGGGTTTTTTAATTCCACGTTTTTTTTTTCTGTGGGAGGAGGAGAAACTTTCCAAAATTTGACAAGTAAGATTCGGAAACCATTTTTTTGATCCAAACTTTATGAAAATTTAAACATAGATAGATAATATCAAGGTTAGAAAAATATTTTGGCGCAAGGAAATTTTGAAAATGTGAAAAAAAAATCTGGACATATTTTTTTATTTTTTTTTCTAACACTTTTTTCTCATTAAATCCTTTCTTTATTGATTAGATTAAAAAAATAGAAATTAATAAGTAAACTATGGACAAGAAAGCCGGACATACCTACTTCACACCTCGGATACTCTTGGCTCCCCTCGGGTGAGATACTCTTGGTGGGTATCGACGTGGTAAATTGGGTTTTAATACAACTGTATAAGTAGAGAAATACACCATCTCGAATATTACAGTACTCAAGTGGACGCGGTGACTTGTTCGAGGTAAGGATATTATAAGGTTAGCACTCACGGAAACTATAATAATTGTTGTTGCTTTATTCAGTACTCGGATTGATGTAGTCACTTGAATCGAGGGGGCTTAGCAACAATTTCCTTGCTAACCTCTCTGACGATCTTGGAGTAATCAAAACCACTGAAAACGCTTTAGAGTTTTAGGTCGTTGCGTCAAAACCTTTAGTCTCGGCGTATACAACAAGATATTCTTAGTATTTAATCTTAAGCCTGTAAATGATCTATATTAATTAGTTTTTTTGTTGTGTTATATTAAGTGTTGAATACCACCTACTGTGCCTTTTACAACCGAGTTACCACCAATACTAAATAAGTACGCATTTAATCATTTGGCAACTGTCTCATGAAATAGCCAATCACGCCGCTACTGGGTTTCATAACATAGTATTATATACTAAACTGAAATTATTTTTTACTTAGTTTGAATTATTAAATTTTCACACGATTGATTTTAATTAATATTAATCAAATGTTTCTTCACCTCCAATTTACTTTAATTTGGTTTTAAAAATGGTGATCAGATGGTAATGTATTTTTTTTTTTTTTTTTGAGCCATTTAAAATGTGACAAATCTGTAAAATATATATTAATAATTATTATAAATAGAATTATAATACAACAAAAATTAATTGAAAAATAAAAATAGAATAATTTTGAGGTTCAATGTGCACTTTTCTACGATTGCGTAATTGTTATCAGTTATAGATGAATTGTAGCATTGTTCTGCAAAATAGCAGTAATGTAATCCAATGCTAGTAACAAAAATGAATAACTACGGACATGATTTTTTTGTTCATGACATCAAAAATCGTGGTTAATTATAATATTATCGTATTGATATCAGTCACAATTTTTTTAGTTTTTAGTTAGAGTTTGGTAGCATTGTAATATGTACAATATGATGGGTATTTGAAGAAAATTAGAATTCTAAACGTTTTTAAGAAACTGTTACAATGAAAATCATTAGGATAAATATCACAATTATTCAATCTAAGTAAAAATAATAGATACATTTTTTTTTCACAATAACATGCGAAAAATATGGACATTATGTAACCTTTATCAACAGCCCGAATATAATTTTTTTTTACATCAATCCGATTTTAAATTAATTAATTCTACTGAAGCCTTTGAAATAAACGATAACTGGTACGAAAAAAATGTTCGGACGCAATAGAATCATCAACCCCGTGCGCTTGTGCTAGATCCATTATTATAATATTATTGCTATAATTTTGAAATTATATTTCAATTATAAAGAGTAAAAAATAAGGTTTCTGTACTTTCTGTTTAAAATTGTGTAATTATTCAAAAAAGCAAAGGTTTTCTCTGATTTCCAGTTTTGTATTGCTGGCTCGATAATTTTTGTGTCCTGTTTTATAATTTTAGAAATATAATAATTTTGAAACACACACTTATAATCATGTAACCATATGTAATATATATATAATACAGAACACGTGTCATCGTCACTAAGATATACTGACAAGCGCGAACACAAATATGTATTTTGGGAGGTGTTTATGATAGTATTTGAACCAAGTTATAAAGAAATATTAAGAAAACAAAATGTCAGTAGTACAATGATTTTGTTATCATTCATATTAAAAATTAAAACTTATAAAATAGGTTTACATTTTCGTCATTATATGTTTTTTGTATATTTGCACAACTTTATATAAAATAATATGTTACACCATGAGCTGATAATAAATACCATGAGGGTTTAATTAGAGTATAGATAAATAAAACATATCATTTATATAGATAAAATCGAATTTACGAAAAAATCATGTGAATTCGTTGAAAATTTTGGCAGAATAAATAATATCATAACTTTCTATAATAATGAAAATAACATAAAAATGTAACTTTTTTTTTTTTAAACAGCAGTAGAAATCACTAATAAAGTTACCTACCAAAAATATATTTTTTATTCAAATAAAATTTCAAAACGGGTTTGAACCCCAGATCACCTTCTCGCGTACGTGCCTGGATATTGATTGGTTTCGCGTCCCTCCCAAAGTACGTATTAGACCTAAATGGGCCACCGTCATATTGTACGTGTTGCGTTATAATAATAATAATAATAATAATATCATTACTTATTACGATAAATCGACAGTCGTCAAGCGCACGAGAGGCAATGGATTATTATAATGGTATGGTAAACGCGAACACTATTTTTTATCGTGGGGCGGTACGACAGATAAGGGCTCGTCCGCTAAAGCCAGCACGAGTGTCACTTATCCTCGTGGTTATTAAATACACGGTATCTGTGGTGAAGAATACGGCATTCGCGTGTCCGCCGGGTATAAAATATAATTAGCCGTGACCGGTGATTCGGTCGTACTTATACGTTCCCACCCTTTCGAACAGGGTTGTTTTTTTTTTTTTTTTTTTTTTTTTGATATCAACGTGCAGATCAGGGATGGTTCTAAACTTGCAGTCTATACTCACGTGTCGAACAAATTGTTTTTGTTGGATTTCCTTTGCCCACGCGATCTCAACTGAACTGAATAATTCGATTACTTTCTTTTCTTTTCACTATTGAAATGCCAAATTTACCTAAAAATTTTGCGTTGCGAAAATCTTCTGGACAGTCACCCGTATCACACGGGTTCGCTATCCCCTTAGAGCGTGCAAAAACCCTGTGACAACGGACGCCATCTACTGGTCAAGCCATGTGTGCAATACTAAATAGCACCTTGTCCCTTGATTGTCCCTTTTGAATTGTAGTTGTTATTAATTGACCGTATATAATAAACAACAATATACCTATACATGACCCAAAATTACGTGCAGTAGGTTTTTAGCTAATTAATTAAATAATATTGTGTTTTTTCAGTTGAATTTTGTTGGGTTCGTAAAACAATTACTATGACGCTCAGAACTTTTACTAATATATGTTCTATATATTGTTTTCATTTAATTTAATTTAATTTTATGATCAGTTCTGTCACCACAAACTATACAGGGCTCATTGAATATAAAGAAATATTGATTCTGTATCTGAATTTAACCTTCATACAATTATATAGCAGTGATAAATTCGCTTAAATAAAAAAATGGGCAGGAAAATTCTCCACAGTAACGCAATGAAACAAATATAGTTTCAGAATGTTTTCCCTGATGTTTCTGACAATTACGTTTTATTCACGAAAATAAGAGCACAAAAGTATTTTCTTTTTTTAATTGAAACAATAGTTCCTTTAATTGATTTTCGAACTTTTTCTAAAATGGTTAATTTTATTACATTATTATTAATAATAAAAAAAAGCCGAACATACGTCGCACGATGTGTGTTCTTCGCACTATGGGTGGAATTCTCTTGGCGGGTGTATTTAATTTTAAATAAACGATAAATCATTTCTTCAATAAAACGATTCTGAACGAGGGAAGTTAATAATATAGAAAATAAATGAGAAAAAAAATGTTAGAAAAATGTCCAAAATTTTTTTCTTCACATTTTCAAAATTTTCTTGCTCCAAAATTTTTCTTATATGATTTTCTATCTATGTTTAAATTTTCATAAAATTCGGATCAAAAAATAATGGTTTCGGAGTTGTTTTCGTCAAATTTTGGGTAGTTTTTTCCAAAAAAAAAAAAAAATTGAAGAATTGAGAAATTCAAAAAATGACCTCTTTAAAGTACAATCTAGAGGCAAATCCGGTTTCAAAAAGTTTTTGTTCGAAACTTTTGGACAAGTATTTCTATACGAAAAGTTGTACACAGAAAAAAAAAATAAAAAAATAAACATCATTGTAAAAACACTAGCTTCTTCACTTCGTTCAGAATCTAAAATTAAATATGTATATTTTATTTATTTTTATTATTTTTATATCTATAAATCTGTGTTAAATATTTCATAATGTTCCCATTAATGAGCATTTATTATTTATACTATTTGATCATTTAAATAATACGTAATATACTAATACTATAATTTGGTTGTATACCTCTATGCATAATATGGCATCGGAGTATCAATCATTAGCTTAATATAATTATGAGAATTAACCTTTTGCACAAAAAGAAAAAAAAAATTAATTCTGGTACAGCTCAAATGCACCAAAATAAAAAAAGGTGCATTTTTACCCAAAGCCCTTTTGTGCCAAATTTACCTGCGTAAACATTTTTCAACCTCACAAATAATGAATTTCTTGTACTTTATTTCATAAAATAGTTATGTATAATTTATAAAATGGGTTCAAATTCGGTAATGACAATAATAATAATGAAAAAACAAATGCTATAAAATTCTGTGGAATAATTTATTGGTTTTACTTTTAGAACGATGTAAATTTCTGATGAGCGAGAAACCGCTTATTCGAGTAAATATTTAGATTAAATTTAATTTTCGACGTCCGCGAATTTTGACCAGCAACTCAAAGCAAATATTTTTTCTAATTAGTCGTTTTCGATTGGTAGGAAAAACTAAAGAAAAACGGTCAAATACACGGTAAATTAGATTTTCATCTAATCGGTTATATTTTAGTTATTTAGCTGTGATTTCTACAGTTTTCCTCAGATATTAACAGCAGTGAAATGTAGAGCGACCATACGTCCCATTCAAAATAGTACTGTCGCTTTGTCCCGGCATACTTAGAACCGGTTGTTTTTTGTCCCATTTAGGTCTCGGACTGTTATCCGTATAAAATCATAAAGAAAAATTATGCATTGTTGTACATGAAAAAACAAAAAAGTAAAATTATTTTAACAGCTTTGGTATGGTTTATACAGATGGGATGGCGAACATTCTTGTGTCCGTGTAACAAAATATTTTTAATTGGATTTCATTTTCCCGCGCAAGAACGTCCATTAGGAGGACGGGGGTCAGGGGCCAGGCATACGATACAGCAGAGTACTAAAAAAAATAGTAGAAAAACGGACAATATTATTATGAGAAATCGAAATTTTCTCGATAAAAGTAACAAGAAATCAACCGATTTTTTCAAATCTCAATTAAGGAGAATTATAAAAGGGATCTATTAAAATATCAGAAGATAGTGATATATAATTGTAATTAATTGTTATTGTAAATACATCATGTTAAAGTGTAAATATGATTAAAGCAATTTGAAGAGGTTTCTTTCCATGCTATATTATAGTCACCCTAGTGTAGGGTGACCATATTTAAGAAAATAAAATACAGGTTAAAAATATTTTTCATAATATTTTTAAATAAATAAGTATTTATTACATATATATATGTTTTTGAATCGTGACAAAGTATAATTTTTAAACTATCTATTATAGATTAAATTTAAACACATAAAAACATTATTTTGAAAAACATAAAATAACATAATGAAACTGAATTGATACTTTTTAAAATTTCTTCAAATACTTTATTCATGCATATTGTATATTTTACTTTCTAAAAAAAACTTGTTAATTCATTTTACGATTATTATTGATATAATGGTATCCAAAAGATTTCTAGGTTCTTATATTATTTTATTCAATAATTTCATTTCGAAAATTTTAAATCAAAAATAAGTCAAAAAACGGGATCAATATAGGACAGACTTGAAATTGCGGGACGAAAAGCGTCCTGAGAGAAGTTTGTCAGGACAACAGGACACAGAGCCGAAATAAAGGACAATCCTGTATAAAACAGGACTTATGATCACCCTACCCTAGTGTTTTACAGTCTTCGTTCCGTGTTCGTGTGACCGTCGTCGTCGTCGTCGTCGTCGTAATTCGTACCCAGTCATTATTGCATAATAGGTATACATCGCGCACGCACGGTATAGACCACCGTGACCACTTGTGAACACATGTCATCATTCTGACCGTGCACCATAGGTTACACCCAAATAATACGCGCAAATGCACATTAGTATTGTCATTTTCCCGCGTACTCCGCACTTTATGTATTCGCGAGTTAGTGCATGTCGTGTAATGTGTATAATATTATAATATAATTTATACACAACTTGTAATTAAACGTATAGCGTGATTTCGTATAAATAACGTACACGAACACCGCAATATCGAATGTACACACACACGACGCGGCGAACCGACTACCGTGTCCTCGTGTGATGTGCACGTATATACGTATTATTGTTAATTCGGTGTTATCGCAATAAAAAGCGACGGAAATTATTGTTCAGAAAATACCTAAGAATGTTGTTCTGCCTTATTCTCCTGACATCATGTTTTTCATTCATTTTCGCATATGAACTCGATTGACTTCATAAAAATACTTGCTGTAATACTGCAATACTTACTTAGAGCCTTTAAAAATCTACAAACTCATAAAAATAAAATAGCTAAAATTTGTAAATTTTGATTCCGAGTAAACGTGCCTATATTGTTGTACGCCAGATCTGCATGAAGGTGATTCGGACAAATTAATCTTTTATAAATGAACGGGGAATAAATACACCTGTACGAATGCGACGATATTAATCCGTGGATACGATGCCAGCAAGTCAGTCAATCGGATTTATGTTATAATACAATACTGTGTAGCAAACATATTGTTGCCAAATTATTGGTACCCTTAAAAAATTTCGCAATGTTGTTGTGGCCATAGGCCAAACGTGCCTGGACACTACCCGAAATTGGAAATTTAGAAGTTTTTTTTTCTTATGCTTTATGGGTTAATTGTGCTGGAAGAAAAGGGTTGAATATTGAATTAACGAAGAATAATTTTATAAATACAAGGCTGAAATTCACGTTATTAGACTATAAATATACAACGTATAAATAACAACATACCATGTGTATGAAATGTACAGGTAATATAATGCACAGGTTCGTATTTACGGGAAGGCAAACTACAAGATCTTAGAGAAAATTTTAAAAGGAAAGAAAATTAAAAATTAAGTTTTATTATTGTTCTACTAAACATAAAAAAAAAAAACAGAAAACACAATAATTGACTAAGAAATTTTACCCCATAAGTTTAATTTGATACGATAAAATTGAAAATTTATCAACCAAATCTTGTTGTCTGTGAGATGAACAGCTTTATAAAAGGTAAAAATGATATCACCTATACTATAGGTCTTATAACTATAAAACAGTTATAATTTGAATGATTAACAGGTTACTTTTATAACCACATTTTTGTTTTATTCGTAAAAAGACTTTTTTGGTAAAATTTTACAAAACAACAATATTACAAATGGAATTTACTCTAATATCTATACGATACATAAGTTTATATTATTATGAAAACATTACTTTTAGGAGTTTTAACTATTTTTTGAGGATATGTATGCCTACAATATTCCATGTATTACTTTTTGACAATTTTTATTTAAATAATAATATTATGTGGCCATCATATTGCCCCGACCACCCGGGAATGACGTGCGTCACACCAATCGAATCTCGAGTCGTTCTAAGCAGCTTCCGGTGACGACAATGACTTTAGCGGTGTAAAAAACAAGGGGGAAGGAATAATTTACGCCCTGATATTGTAATATATATTATGTTAAGTATACATGCATAATATGGATATATTGTAAATTTTTGCCTTTCTATAAGAAACAAAAAAAAATAAAAAATAAATACTCGATATACGAATGCTCACCGTCCCCCTCCCACGCCCCGGCTCCACGTCGTGAAATATTATTGTACATCACGCTGCGGGTAATAAGGGCGTAGTAGCGTCGGATATTTGAATTTTAAATTAGAGCGAAACGATACGGTCGAGTGTAACGTTGTTTAGTTTTTTTCATGCGTAGGTAAGCGCGCCAAAGGTTTGAATCGCGAGTTTTTTCTCTTTCCGTTTTTATACTTTCGTGTTTAACGTGAACGATAATCATGTTTACCGCCAGTTCGAGCTCGATATTTATGGACCGAGTAAAAGCGTTCGGTGTTGCATTTCTTACGCGTATATATATATGTGTGTGTGTGTGTGTGTGTGTGTGTACAAAAGTAGATTTTAAAGAGAGAGAGAGAGAAAGGACGGAAGTTTCAGTTTAGGAGTGGAGAGAGCAGTCGAAAAAAATAATACGAAAATATACAAATAAACGTAAAAATAAAAAACCATTCTTTTTCTCAAACTTTTTAATGGTTATTGACTGAGAGTTGATTTAATCGCCAACTCGAGTCGAGTGTAATGAATTTTAATTATTTATTTATTTTTAATTTAAAGCGCGCCGTAGCCAGTGGACGGGCATACGTTTATAGGTCATAAAACTATGTATTTTATATATATTACACAATAATTAAAATGACTATAGCACGGCGTATTCGACTGTTGTTGCTGAAAATTGTTTATCTTTCGTGCTCTCTAATTTTTGTCTTACACTTAGGGCCGGAAATTTAGCCCAAGTACAGCCTAGAAAAAATAATTTTCAATAGCACATAATGATGCAAGTCAATAAAGAAAAAATGTTCAGACTTTTTTCACCTTTGATATATTATTCACGTAATTCGGCAATAAGATATTTTCTTACCATCTAAACGTAAATAGCATTTTTAGTACTAATTTTTCTATTAGGTGCTCACAAGTCGCATAAAAAATTAATGTCGTTATAAAAAAATACAATAGTTTTTGGGGAAAAACATGATAATACTATGTACACATAATTTAAACAAAATAATTTAAATTTTAATACGTTTTTTTTTTCACTGTGATTGTCATTTAATGCATTGTCTAATAATTGTCATTAGTAAGTATCTTAATCATTCTTGATTTTTCCTTCGACATAATGGATCGCATCATACAGTTTATTACGCGTTACTGAAAACGACTCTTTAATCACTAACATATTGTATGTTGGATATAAGGGTAAGTATCGCGCAATGTTGGACCCGTGACTAACGAATAATTTATTTTAAATTCTGAACGAAATGAAGAAGCTACTGTTTATATAATGATGTCTATTTATGTTTTTTTCTGTAAACATTATTTCGCATAAAATACTTGTCCAAAAGTCTCGATCAGCAACTTTTTGAAACCGAATTTGCCTCTAGTGCTTTAAAGACATAATTTTTCGAATTTCTCAATTTATAGGGGGGAAAAACTACCTTAAATTTGCCAAAAAAACTCGGAAACCATAATTTTTTGATCCAAACTTTATGAAAATTTAAACATTAAGATACAATAATATGAGAAATATTTTGGAGCAAGAAAAACTTTGAAAATATTAAAAAAAAATTGGACATTTTTTTTAAACACTTTGTTTTTGCATTAAATTATTTTCCCTTTATTTATTTATTAGATAAAAAAAGTAAAGTAAAGCAATGATAAGTAAGGTTAAGTATAAACAAGAAAGTCAGACATACTTTGCACCACATGTATTTTTCGCTCTTTGGGTTAGATACTCTTGGTGGGTGAGTTGAAAATGTTGACTATTATTATTTTTTATATTATCAGCTTCGTTCGGAATTATCTAATTGAAAAAATTCTTATCTTTAAAATTCTATACACCCACGAAGAGTATCTTACCCAAAGAGCAAAAAATACCTGAGGTGCGAAGTTTGTCCGGCTTTCTTGTCTATACTTTACTTATCATTGCTTTACTTTACTTTACTTTATTTTTTATTTTTACTTTTTTAAAAAAATTTTCCTGTACATTTACCCTAACAACAACAACAACAATAATAATAATTATTATTTCTAAGTTGACAAACGTTGTCGCCACGACGAATCGTTCGACTGCGAATACCGCAACGCGTGTTCGTCGACATTTTATATACGTTCGAACGACTGATAAAATGCATAACCGTCGAACCGAAATCACGGTCGGGGATTACACGTTAATCCGGACGATCTTAGGGGTCTTCATTAATCGCCGTCGCGCTGTGTGCACGATATACGGCGGCGGCGAGTCGTAAATGTTTATGGATTCTATTTATCGTCCCCGTGACGTCGTCGTCGTTCGCGTCTTTCGCGCTTTTACGGTCCTTTTAACCGCCGTTAAACGTTTCCCCTGGCAACCGGCGGCGACGGTAGCTTAAGTATAATAATATAACACTGCGCGCGTGTATTATTATATCGTAACCAGCCGAAGCTTTCGAACAACGCCCGTGGTCGTCGGCTCGTGTGCATAAATACGCGGTCGGCGAGCGATTTCATTGGTTTCCAATTTCAACAAAACGATATTTATATGTGTATTATACTTTTATTATATGCGCATGTAATCGTAATTCAGGTACACGAGGTATATGTGAGGTACTGTGACCATAGCCAAGATGAACTTGTCTCCCACGCCCTGTGCGCCTGAGATCGCCTTTTGTTTCTCTATTTCACATTCAAGTATCATAAATTTAGGGCTGGGATTTTAATGCCGTTAAAAATTACTAAAAATGTTCTTAAAAAAATGCAAAAATGACCTAAAATATTCAAATAATGCATTAAAAAAATGTCTTTAAAAATTATTTATAATAGTCGGTTTATTATTATTCATAACAGACCAAAATCCACATTGCTAAAAACTGGACGAATTTAGACTTGCTTCCCCCTCCTATCTCGGTGACGGAAGAGATATAGATAATCAAAAAAAAGCCGGACATACTTCGCACGATGGGTGTACTTCGCACGACGGGTGGTATTCTCTTGACGGGCGTATTAAATTTTAAAGAAACGATAAATCATTTCTTCAGTAAAAAGATTCTGAACAAAGGAAATTAATAATATAAGAAAAAAAAAA
>JAIPRM010002999.1:5366-27858 GCA_025469315.1 Stegophylla sp. TES_Ste_2020 | reverse complement strand
ACTTTTTGTATTTTTTTTTTTTTTTTGACACCTTGTTTCCTTGCGTTATTCGGTTCGCTGAAGGTACGCGTGCGTCACGGTGGAGAGGGCATCGGTAATTCGCAGTTAACAACCTGTGTGGTTGCTTAAGTCACCTGATGCCGTGTACTGGACGTAATATTAATAATGTGAGGGTACATGAGTGTTTTAACTTAAATTTATAAATACACGTAGTATTTAAAACGGAATTCGTGTGCGCGTTAGGTAAGTTAGGTAGGAAGGTCTCGCTGATCCGTTTCACTCACTCTCTCTCTCTCTCTCTCTCTCTTTCTCTTCTCTCTTTCTCTCTCTCTTCTTACTAAATTAGATAGGTTAGGCAGGTTTAGGTAGGTTAGGTAGGTAGGTAGGTCCCCTCCATGAGCCCACCTTGTCGTGGTGGAGGGACTCATGCCTTTAGGGGCATGCTAACGGGCTCACCAAAAAACGATAGTTAAAAAGTCTTTGGACATTTTACCCCTGCTCCAGGACCCCACGGATTCAGGGGATCCATTATCATAGCTTTCTCTCATCATATTTCTCTCTTCTTCTCTTCTGATAGATTGGTTAAGTATAGGTTAAGTAGGTTAGGTACCTGTCAGCTGTCGCCTTGTCTGTCTTTTATAGCCTGTCATCTGTCGTCTGCCCTCTGTCTGTCTATGATATGTCGTTTGTAAACATGCTAGCATTGCTGCAGGTCCTAAGCCTGGATACAATGTGAAGACAAACATCACTTGGTACCTATTTATTATTTTTTTAATTTGTTTACAGAGTAGTGGGAACAAGTTTTTAAAATCTTCATATTTATTCGCTCGGCTTGTTGTGTAACGTGGGGGGACTTTTCGGCTTGATAATCGACTTGCTGTGCGACGTAAGGACATTCCGGAATTTTACGGTCTGGAAATATACGGTTTGCAATTTTCCAGATTTTTACGGTTTGAAAGTTTCTAGATTTTTACGGTCTGTTTACCTATTTTTATTCAGAACCTTTACGGTCGGTGAAAATAAGGTTTACATATTTTATTTTTCGGAAATATACGGTCGGTGACATTACGACCGGCTACTAATTTTTTCCCGAATTTTACGGTCTACACAATTACATTTTAATTCTGGAATTATACGATCGGTAATAATAATTTCCGGGATTATACGGTCTTCCGCAAAAAGAGTCACATAGATACATCTCTTTTTCGATGTATTTTGGATGTCTGTCATTTTAGATTCTGAACGAAGTGAAGAAGCTAGTGATTTTACAATGAAAATCATATAAGAAAGATTTTGGACATTTTTCTAACATTTTTTTTTTTTTCATTTATTTTTTATATTATTAACTTCCTTCGTTCAGAAGCGTTTTATTGAAGAAATGATTTATCGTTTCTTTAAAATTAAATACACCCGTCAAGATAATCCCACCCATCGTGCGAAGTATGTTCGGTTTTTTTAAAAACATTAATTTTAATAACTAATAATAAATAAATAAAAATATTATACTAGAAAATAATGTAAATTTGTAGTACATATTAAGCATCAGAATTTATTGTAATTTCAAACTCTAAATGACGGTGATTATTGGAATAAATATATTTTAAACTCGAAAAACTTCAATAAATTTAAAAAAATATAAATGTTTATAAACATTTCAACACTTTCTTATAAATTTGTGTGTTTTTAGTCAACTCTTGTTTTATAGAATACATTTTACAAAAAATGCATTTATATGCTTAAAAAATTGTAAATATATAATTCTTAAACTAGGTACAAAAATATTGAGAAATAAACGAAAAGCAACCAAAAATATGGATTTATTAGGTTATGAAACAGGTTTTTGGCTAACCTAACAATAAAGAGAAGACGAAAATACGGAATTTCTATAACTTCTCATCCCTAACCATGGCAATTATTTTAAACATTTTCACGCCTCCCCAAGGAGGTGACCTCCAGATTGAGCACGCTTGTTATATCTGATCCCAGTATAATAATTGTGTAAGGGGTTCGGCGAGTACAACGCGCAAGCAGCGTCACGCGCGTGCTGTCCAACAGATTTTAGCTATTCCCCTCCACATCCAGCCGGCGATAATTACGGTTTTTCCAAACATCACATTACGCTTCCGACTTTTCCCTGCGCGCCACCACGCCACGACCACCTATAACCGCGTGAAACCAGCGATATTGATGGTTCATTCTAGCCCTGGAAACAAATGCTTTAACGGACTAAGTAAGTTTTTAGGAGCTCGATCCCTGTCAAGGGATTTAAAGAAACAGTTGTATACTACCTTGATAAGACATATGAAGCAGAGACTTGGGCAATTCGGAAAACAGAAAAGACCAGACTTCTTGTGTTTGAAAGAAAAATTCTCAGAATAATTTTCAGACCTGTAAAGTATAGTGTTACTAATGGTTGAAGGATAAGAAAAAACGAGGAATTAAAATCATTAAACCAAAACCCAACATCGTTGAAGCAATAAGAAAGAAAAGACTACAGTGGGCAGAGCATGCCTGGAAAAACCAAAATCCATTACTCCGCACAGTACTAGAAAAGAACCCAATAGAAGAAGTGGTCAATTGGTAGACCGAGATGGGTGGATCTATGGTTTGAGTAATCATGTTCCTGTGTCTCTAAGAAGTTCATTGGGTCATCATTTTGTGCTGGTTTTAAATTTACAATAGTTATGAATTTGACTTTATAGCTTATACATTTATTATATACTCAACCATTTGTTTTTGAATAATGTCAATAACACACAAACGTATAATATGGTGAAAATAGGAGGAAAATTTTTAAAATATTAGTTATTATTTTATAAAGTATTCGATTATCTTGTACTTTAAACTAGTTTTTGTTGAAAATAAAGTTTATTTTCCAGTTTTATAATTTCAATTTTAATATTTTATATTTTACAGTCATACTAATTGACAAAAAATGGTAAGATTTTATTTAGTTAAGTTAATTACTAAAATTGTAAGTAATTTTAATTTAGTGTCTCGAATTTCTAAAAAAAATGATCAGGCCACCATAGTCTAGGGACGCCATACTTCTTGATCAGGCCCTGTACATTAGTTCCTTGTGTTAAATTTGATTTATATCACCAGATTCATATTTTGTCCATAAATTATTTTTGTGTTTTTTTGCTTTAATAGATTCTTTTCTGCTGGAAGTATTAGTATTATTGGCTATCGATAATTTATTGAAAGATTGTTGCTTATTGTCAATTTATATTTTTCGTATCATTTATACCAAAAATTCCATTTCTGGTAAAAATAAAATAAAAATATTAGAATGTGCGCAAACTAAAGGTTATTAACGCTAAAAGAAATTAAGTCAACGAAATTTGTAATAGGTACATTTAATATAATATATTTTAATTTTACAAAATTACTAACGTCATATTCCGTAACTGTACGTTAGACCATTGATTTTAGAATATACTAAAATCAATGGTTAGACTAACTTAATATTTTAATAATTTATACAAAAATAATCACGGTAACAATAATAATAATAACCAATTAACGATGAATACAATTATAATTTGAAACCTAACGATTACAGATAATAAAAATAAATAATAATATTGTATACAGGCATGAACCACTAGTTGTAGATTTAATTTTGTTATGTGCCCCAACGAGTTCTTTTGTTTCGGGTAAAAATTATAAATTATTCACGAAGAAGTTGCAGCCGTTTACATATTGGTCATAGAATTTAACTCCGACCCATTATCCGTCTTGCTATGAAAAGTAAGTAAACTTAAGTGATTTAAGAAAAATATTGTTCTCAACCCTTTCCATGCCATTATTTGCACGCCGATGTTCAAATCTTTCCCTTATTTATTTAGTTATTTCAATACATCAAGATTTCTTACTATTGCTATTGTCTTGTAGAAAATAAAAATCATTAATTTTCAATGATTAATTTATTTGTTTGTGCCGCTTTTGAACGTTAGATATGTGCGCCAAAAGATAAATGAAATACTATTTCCCTCTAATCTTTTAAAATACTCCTATACGTACTCAAATTGCCTATACAAAACGCCATTTAATAAGTGATAGTTACACATATCAATAGTATAAATGTGATTAATTTATTTTAGAATGTAAATGAATTGAAAAGTGTAAAAAGTGTAAAGGTACGTTTTCTTTGCAGCGTTCAGCCGCGGCGTCTGAACGCCACGTCGAACGCTGTACTATTGAACCTATGTATTTTGAATGTGACCGTTTTCGTTTATTTTCATCGTTTATGCGCGTTCGTCGCTACGTCTAGTTTAGAACAATTGACGCGGCGTCTGGCGATAGCACTGGTCTTGGACCAGTGTACGGCGTCGAACGCCAGAGTCAATATGTCCAAAAAGTTTATTTTTTCCGCTGCAGAAGACGAAATCTTTGTCTTTTGATTAATTTTTCGAAAAATCCTTCTGTTTTTCTTGTAAAAAATAAATTTGATATTGGTTTCCTTCTTTTATTTCTTATATGCATTAACAACTGATCATATTCTTCTCTTAACAGCTCCAACATAATTTTATTATTGTTGAACATTATTTGACGATGAATTTTTTTTTAAATTAAAAATTATAAATAAAATAAAAAATAAAAATACATTCGCACAGGACAACTGTTGAAAAATGAATGATACTGCGAGTATTTTGTAGGAGCACGCTACAGAGAAAACAGTCAAGTCTTTGCGTCTGGACGCCGCGATTGGTTGCGCCTGGACGCCACGTTTGGACGCCACGGCTGAACGCTGCAGAGAAAACGTACCTTATGGTGTAAACTCCCATCTTGGTTCCAGACAGAGGCGTAGGTATAGATTTTGAATGGGAGGGGTTCAAAAATTAAATTTTCGACTAAAAGCATGTGTGTCACGGAAAAAAGTTTTGAAAACAATGTGCTAAACCAAATTTTAGTAGGTATGGTTAATAGAGGTTGTTTTTCAAAATTCTCAAGAGTTTATAGAAAAGTAAGAAAAGCTATTGTAAATTTGAATAAAATATGCAAAAACATATTTATAGAAAATGTACACTAGGGGGGCACTTTGATACAGTTTAAAAGTAATAATCATAATATTAAATTAATGTATATTAATAATTACTCAGAAGTAATTGCATATGTTTGTGGTACAGGTTATAAATTATTGAAAGGATAGGGTACCTATACAAGTGAATACAGTCCCGGACAATTATTGATTATACGAGTGTATTGTAATATTTATATGCTCTCGCTCCGTGATATTATAACAGCAAATGTTTTTAATTTTATCTCGATAATTACACCAAAAATTTAAAACATAATATGTTACCCGTTTTCAATTTGTTTCTAAATATATAGTACCAGTTTAAATATAACATTCAATTGTGCATTGTTACCATTTCATTCTTAGTGATTTATTTTGATAAATTAGAAAGAGACAAAAGGTACACTTACTTTTTCCACAAAAATAAGAGGGACTCCGTCCCCCCGAGTCCTCCCTCAAGTCAAGCACTGATTAAATTACGTTTATTTTAATAACTGGTCACGCACAATAGTATTCCTTTTGTCCCATGACAATATTCCGCTATTATCGTCAAAACGCAAAAACAGTTTTTCCCATCCACTTTTTATCGTTTCCTACATTTTGGTATCAAATTAAAACTTTCCATTATCTGCTTCATATTATCACAGATTAAATGAAACCAAATGGTGCACTTCTTAATTTTCGGATATCACGACGCAATTAGGACAAAACATTTGGGGAGAGAGACTAAAATGTTTATTTATTAATTTAGCCCTTGCAAATTACATTATCCTTTAGCAATTTAAAAAAAAACTAGAAGGTCATGCGTGGGTTTAAAGGGGCTTAACCCCTCAATCCCTCACCTAGTTTCGTCTATGGGGTGCATTTTATATTTTATCTAGTATCTCCCCCCTTTCAGACATTTCTAGTTACGCCACTGCTTATAAAGCAGTATTTTAAACAGCAAAGCCTTATTTTTTTTAACAGTTGTAACACTAATTTGAGGTCAGATTTTGGTTTGTTTAAATTGTGAGAATTATATTACCATATGGTTCATCTTATTTGTGATATTAGTTAGTTAAAATTTCTAACAGTTTTTCGAATGAAAGTAAAATGCTTCGTGTTACCCCCTTCCCCGTTTCGAAGCACCAATTTCGTAACGCCATTTTTATTATATTGTACACATTCATATATTTATTATATTTTATAGTAAATGCCCGAGTTCCATTCCGAGCGTACCATACAGATCGCCGAGTGCAAACATAAACGATTATCGACAAATAGGAAAACATAGATCTAGTTTTACAGTAATCAAAAATCACTTCGCTTTCAGGTACGAACATGGAAAAGTTAATAAACGGTTAAATCTTAAAGCTATCACTCTATGTAATTATTATAATATCTCAAATTGAATTACATCTATTAAATCACGTCACACGTTCAGAATCGTTTTATTGAAGAAATGATTTATCGTTTCTTTAAAATTCAATACACCCGTCAATAGAATCCCACTCGACGTGCGAAGAACATCCCGACGAGCGAAGTACACGTTAGTTTTTCTTTTTTTTTTTTCTGTCAACACTTTTTTGTATAGATATACTTGTCCAAAAGTTTCGAACAGTAATTTTTTGAAACCAGATTTACCTCTGGTTGGTTCTTAAAAAGAGGTCATTTTTTGAATTTCTCAATTCTTCAATTTTTTTTTTTTTAACTACTCAAAATTTGACAAAAAAGACTCAGAAATCATCATTTTTTGATCCGAACTTTATGAAAATTTAAACTTAGATAAAAAATAATGTAAAAAACATTTTGGCACAAGAAAATTTTGAAAATTTAAAAAAAAAATTTGGACATTTTTCTAATATTTTTTCCCCTTATTTATTTGATAAAAAAAGTAAAGTGTAAAGTAAAGTAATGTAAAGACAAAAAATCGGGATATACTATATAATATTATCTTCGAGTCAGATACTCTTTGTAAATGTGTTGAAAATGACGATCATTATATATCTTAATATTATTAACTTCTTTCGTTCATAATCGTCTTATTAAAGAAATTATTTATCTTTTGTTTAAATTTCTACTCACTCTTCAAGAGTATCTGAGCCGAAGAGCGAAGAATATCCGTGGTGCGAAGTAGATATGTACGGCTTTCTTCACTTTACTTAATTACTTTACTTTTTTTTTATTAGTTTATAAAATATTTCTATACATATTTCTATTAAGGTTATAATTTAATACTCCTTTGTAAATAATAATTTTTGTTCTTTGTGAGGCGCATACACATGTAGGTTTTTTGCCAAACTACCAATTAGAGATGCTATACAGTTATTTATTTTAATTAATAACTAATTATTTATTGATTTTGTCGGACTAAAATTATACTTAAAACCTGCTCTGTGTGTCCTCTTTAATTTAAAAACTACAGCATGACAATTGAGTAATAGTAGTTTCAAAACTAACCCATTACAACGATTTCCACTTTTACTTGTTTTCGGTTTTATATATATTATACATAGATTGTACACAATATACATACATTTAATAGATTTTTTACAGTAGTTACTCGAGTGTCGTTTTGAGCGTACAGTACAAATCGTCATGTGTTTTTCGTTTAGTGATTTAATAACGTTTTTCGATAAAAATGAAAACTGCATGAGTGTAGAATAAATCGTGTTGTGCAAACAGAAATGATTTTTGGCAATTAGGAAAACTTGACTTCAATTTTATTTAACTGCTGTTAGAAGAGAAGCTTCAGTTTCAGGTACGAATTTAGAAAATTTAATAAACGATTAAAACCATTACAAAATCCCAAATTGAGAAACGCCACAAGCGTTATTAATAGTTACTTTTTGTCACGTAACAACTCTACCGTCATAACACAAAAACAATTTTACCTCTCCACTTTTCACCGTTTTCTACATACGTTTAGTATCAAATCAAATTCAATTATGATATAAATCTTTTTACCGTAACTCCATTTTTATTTTATTATACATATAGTAACTAGTAAGTATTTTTATACAAAAAAGTGTTCACATAGAAAGAAAAAAATAAAAAAAAATAAACATCATTGTAAAAACATGAGGTTCTTCACTTCGTTCAGAATCTAAAATAATGAAGATCGTCAAATCGGTGGGGGCACGCCAAACTCTGATGAGATGTCAATGGGTTAAGGTGTCAAGAGGTCAATATAAACTAATTTAATTATTATGATATTTGTATAAATAAATTCCACGTGAATTCGGTTTAAGCATTAACTATGTATTTGTTTTATAGCTGCTTGATGTATTAAATAAAGTCAAAAATAACATAGACCTACATAATGCATTAGGTGTCCTAATCCATTAAAAACGATTATTATAACGTGCGGAAAATGTAGATAACTGTATCTATTTGCATATTTGGAATAAAAATTGTCTGTTTGTAGGTATGTATTATAATATCGCCATCCGGCGAGGGTTCATTAATTTACACAACTTGTGAGTGTATAATGCATTTACATAGGAAACGATTACACTAATAGCCTGGAAAACAATGCTTATACTGACGAAATTTAAAAGTTGATTTTTAGAAATCAGTTTGTAAAAATATATCTCAACTTAAGGTAAGAAATATGAAATTTCTCTCCCCTTAACATTAACTTTTAATAAATAAACTTTAATTTAAATTGTTTAAAAATGTAATTTTGAACTTGTAATGGCTTGTCAGAGATTTACGTAAATATTAAAAAAGTTCAGTTTTTTCTTCATGTTGACATTATTCAACGGTATTTTAAAATGCTAAGTTATTTTACGACATTTAAAAATACGCCTAACATTATGTTTTACCAGTAGGTAGGTACATACATTATATATTGTATGTGGACGTATTTTATCATATTTCAGTGTAAGTACTTAGTTTTCCTAATAATTATAAATTATCAAATATTAAGTTTATATTATCAAAATAATCAAAAAAATCGAAAGCTTAACAATATAGAATTACTGCTCAATATATTTTTGTCTTAATGATTGATTGTGTGGTAAATACACATAGCTATAACAATATTGTTATCGGTGGAACTGGCGCCAGCAAAAGATATTGTGATTGCATGGACATAATATATAATTTAAAAATTAATTGTACCTATACATGTATAATAATATTCAAATATTCATATTAATTTATACCTATTCTATGTTTTTTTTGCTAAGCTGAATTTTTAGATAAACCTTATACTAAAAAACTGACTCATAATAACTTAAAAGCTCACAAAAACAATCGTCTATTCCAGGGGTAGCCAACCTGCGGGACGCGTGCCAATAGCGCCACATTTAATGTTTTTGAGTAGCACTCTTGCGTCGGAATGATAACGTATATTTTTACAAGCAATATTCAATTTTTATACATTTTTCAAATATTTTTTTTTTGGTAATATTAATTATCTCATAAAGTTCGTAAATACGTCTATTATGTAACACAATAACCGTATCAAAATAACATTAGTAATACATGGGGACTTTTATTGTTTTGTAAAGTAAAAATGGTGTGCAAAAGGAAAAGCATGAAACAAATCTTGGAATCTTAAAGTTGGAGTTTTATAATTTTTAGAAAAAAATAATGAGTGTGAACTACTTAAAGATAATAAATGATTGACGGATCTCGCATTTTTACCGATATTCTTAGACATTAGAGTATTATACGCAACAAAGAAATGAATTTCTAGTTCTTGAAATTTTTATGAATTCATTCATGTCTCAATTTTATTTTTTCGAAAATCATTTAAAAATGGACAATTGAGACCACTTTGTGCGATTAAAATCTATTTATGTACCGACCAATATTTCTTTAACAATTAAAAAAAATCATATTTCATCATTAAATAAAAGTTTTTAAGAAAGAAGAGGAAATACAAATAAAATATTTCGTAATCATTATATTATAATATCACAACACTATCTTCAAAAATATAACCCTCTAATACATTTGGCAATCATCAACTTTAAAATTTAACCGTTCTAAATGTAAAAAACCAATAAAAAGCTTTCTGACAATCAAATTATAGTAATCTAGAAATTCATATCCAAGAAAGATTTTCCTCAACCACAATCTCTGGCATTAAAATTAGTTCGTAGATATGGTTCTACGTGTGAAAAAAAGTTTTTCTCAGATAAATTTTATTAAAATTAAGTACCGAACCACATTTACAAAGTTTCATTAAAAAAATGTAATGTTTATATCCATAATAAAACTTCAACTAAACTATGAAAAGATAGTAGTGAAAAATAAATTTAGCATTTCCATTAACAAAAAATCCTTACAATAACCAAATTGTTTATAAAAATTAAATTCGAGTAATTAATTTAAAACTCAATTATATTCTTATTTATCTTATTTATATTTATATGAAGCATAAGAAAAGTGTTATTAATCAAAATGTATATTAAAAAATAAATATACTATATTGTACATTATAAATGGTAGGTACTTGAGTTTTCATTTTAGATTCAGAACGAAATGAAGAAGCTAGTGTTTTTACAATGAAGTTTATTAGATTCTGAAAAGTGCAATCATTACAATGATGTTTATTATATTTATTTTTATTATTTTTTTTCTTTTTCATTCTGTAAACACTTTTTTGTTTAGAAATACTTGTCCAAATATTACGATTAGTAACTTTATAGATCCAAAATCTCACCCAAGTGGTACTTTACAGAGGTTATTTTTCAAAATTCTCAATATTTTTTTCAAAAACGAGGAAAATATATCGAAAATTAACAAAAAACAACAAAATAGGCTATTCTCATAAAATTGAAAATTGTTTTTTAATGTAACATCAAAAATAATACAGCTAAAAACTCAAAACTTTCACCAACTACTAAAAAAAGTCACAAGAATATTTCATAAAAATGTCAAAAACATTTGATCAATTTTAAGATAAGTACAGCATTGTAAAAAATTTTTCGTATAGAAATATTTGTCCAAAATTCTCGATCAGCAACTTTTTGAAACCAGATTCGTCTCTAATTGGTACTTTAAAAAGATTATTTTATAAATTTCTCAATTCTTCAAATTGTTTGTGTGAAAAAATACCCAAAATTTGACAAAAAAGTTTCGAAAAGCATTATTTTTTGATCTATACACATTTTGTATAGAAATACTTAACCAAAATTATGACCTAAGTTTTTTAGAATCAAAGTTTACTTGTAAATTGTACTTTTATAGAATATTTTTCGAAATTCTCAATATTATTCAAAAATTGGGGAAAACTACATAAAATTTAACAAAAATGCCTTTAAAACTCTTTTTTCATCCAAATTTTATGACAATTTTTAGATAAATACTAGATAGACAATAAAATAAGTATTAAAAATGTTTTCTCATCAATTTTTTTCCTATCCTCAGTTAATAGTGGAATAATAAAACTGGACGAATAAAATATAAATAGCTTTTGTAACAATAACAAACTTTGTAACTTTTAAGTAAAATTGTTTCGAATAAACTGAAGCTTCTCACAGAATTGTTTTATTGAAGAAATTATTTATCGTTTCTAAACGTTTCTCAAGGATTGAAGAATACCCATGGTGCTAAGTATGTCCGGCTTTTTTTTTAATAAAATATTAACACGTATACTATGTGTAATAATTTACATAGGTAATAATTGTTATTTTTCAAAAATATTGATATTGAATTTAATTGTTTCACCAATTTTATGGATCTCAATTAGGGTGTCGTCGTATGTAAAAGATTGACAACTACTGGTATACATCATACGGAATATATTTACTTTAGCATTTTCAAGATAATGCATTGCCTAGAAAATATTTAAAAAAAATCTATTCTTCAGGATTCCCAAATTTTTTTGGCAGGAACGAGCAAAATTATTTTAGCGGAAACGGGTACAACCCAATATTATGTCAATTAAAAATGTATAAAGTACATCATTACTCACTATCATTTATGACTTTCATACAATTAAAAAAAAAGTACCTTTTGAAACTTGTAAGTCTGGGAAAAAACTATAGTCATCATGGGTAATATTGTGGAGAAGGAAATGTCCTTGCTGAAGAGCAACTTCACCATCTTCACACTGTTTGACTCTTTAAAAGTTAAAATAATCCACTTATCTACATTTAGCAATTAAAATACGAAGTTGATTATAATGGGTTCAGATTTCTCGTCATCGACAATATCTATAAAATTCAAAAGTAACATTATTATTTTAATGTTGAGGTGATAATATAATATTAAATTTGTTTTACTAAATAACAAATTTAGTTGAGAAGTGTGAAATTCATGATCGCTTGTATTTTAAGTGTACTTTTAAAAATTCAGAGGTAATACATTTATTATGATAGGCAGTGGTTTCAAAAATAAAAATAAAACTTTTTTTTTGTATTACTATGACAGTGATATTATTTCACTCAAAATTTATAATAAATGTACCTACATTAAATTCTTATATAATTTAAAAATCGAGCATTCGAATATAATTTGTCATCTTACTTCTGAATCGCTTAGACAACTCTTTATTTATTTCAAGAACGTTTATATTCATTATATATGTGTTGTGTCCCTCTTACCAACGTACAATATACATACTAATTTTATGTTGTTAGCTTTACTTACATTATTAGAGTAAATGTACCTTTTATCAAAATTAAAGGCACGTAAAATAAAACAATTTGAAAATTATCGTAATTAAAAATATAATTACAGTAAAAAAGAACACACAAAAATACTAAAATCGATGTTTTTGCCTTTTTGTTTTTTTTTTTGTTTGTTTTGTACGTAATAGGTTTTGATATAAAAGTAGCAACCCAGAATTACTTTTCTGAACGAACGTATGTAGTACATTTTTAAAACTTAGACAACACCCGCGGATGTAGTCCTTTTATATAATATATAAAAAATATATTTATTCTCTTATCTTTTAGTAATTTAACTTAGCAGTATTGGAAAAACATTAAAAACATAATTACATTTTTATTTGTTTTTAAAATTATTTTTTATGTATAACAAGTGAACGCTCCCCTGCCGGTTTCCGATTCGTGTCGTAGTGTCTTTAGAGTTGAACGTTTTGTCAAATTTACTCATTGGTTTGACAATTATAACAGCTAGTATAAAATATCAAATTTGTTTGAGTTTCAAATTGTTTATCACTGTGTAAGAGTATCTACAGGTACTAAAAAATAAAGTATCGACAAGAAAGCCGGACATACTTTGCGCCACGGATATTCTTCGCTATTTGGGTCAGATACCCTTGGTGGGTATATAAAATTTTAAAGAAACGATAAATCATTTCTTCAATAAGATGATTCTGAACAAAGAAAGTTAATAATATAAAGAACAATAATAGTCGTCATTTTTAACACACCCAACAAGAGTATCTGACCCGAAGAGCGAAGAATATCCGTGGTGCAAAGTATATCCGGCTTTCTTGTCTATACTTCACTTCACATTACTTTACTTTTTTTACGTAACGAATAAAGAAAAGGAAAAAAAAATTTATGATAAAAAAAAGTTTTAGAAAAATGTCCAAAATATTTTTTTTTACATTTTCAAAATTTTCTTGCGCTGAAATCTTTCTTATATTATTCTTTATCTATGTTTATAAAGTTTTAATCAAAAAATGATAGTTTCCGAGCTTTTTTTGTCAAATTTTGGGTGGTTTGAAAAAAAATATGAAGAATTGAGAAATTCAAAAAATGACCTCTCTAAAGTACCAACTAGAGACAAATCCGATTTCAAAAAGTTGCTGATCGAGACTATGGACAAGTAGATCTAAACAAAAAAGTGTTCATAGAAAAAGAAATAAAAATAAACATTATTGTAAAAGCACTAGTTTCTTCACTTCGTTCAGAATCTAAAACTTTGTGAATACATTTTATAAAATACTAATTAAATTATCGTTAAACGGTACATCACAATAATTAGAAACATAATTATGACAATTGACAATAACGACTTAACATTACACTGACAGGAAGTAAAGCTTTTGTGGTATCTCTTTATAATATTAAAAATATAATATTTTTCAAACATTTATTACAATTGTAATTTGATTCATACTATAAGTAAATAACTGTGTCTGATAATATTTTCATAAGCGATCCGGTGTTGTAAAATAAATAAGGATTTTATCGCCTAATTGGTCACCAACTCATCCGGACACGGTACAGCGCAAATTTTGTATAATATTTTTTACGAGGATTTATTTGTTCACGAGCTACACACAATGAAAAATAAAACAGAGATTACAATATTTTACAACACTATAATAACAAATTATTGACATAGCACTTTTTATACGGTCCAGATGTTTTGTACCATGAAACAAATTATTAAAGTTAAACAGTGTGCTGTAATGATCGCAAACATATTTTTAAAACACGATCGGACAACGATCCGAGCATAAATTATTAGTTGCAGGCTTGTCGTATAAGTATACCTTTACTATTAAATGATTTAGAACATACATTATAATTTATAATTAAAAAGGAGAGATTACCTAATCAAGCTACAATAAGTTAACAACAATAGACTCGACAAACATTGAACATTTTAACTTAAAAACACTCGGAGATACCTACAACTACTCTTATTCCATCAGTAAAACGTTGGTTATTAAAAATTAATCGGGCTTTCTTTTTACTTCACTTTGGCAATGCTTATTAGTAACTAATTGTGTAAAGTGTAAATACTTTGAGCTGTTTTTGAAATCGATGTATTAAAAAAAAGCATCTTAAGACCCACTAAACCACAAAACAAATATGTTTCAACGGAGAAATTCAAAATTCCACTAATTAGTAACTAATGCAATCTGTAAATAATAAACCTGAAGGAAACGTTTATCCAAGGTCTTTTGAATGACGATGAGAATCAGTGAAACGCAGCGAGTGACAAGTGAGCCATTAAAAATACGTATGGGTGGTATAGTTTAAATTAAATTAATTTAATAAAATATCTACTGACAGATGAATATTTCGAATCATTTGACTAACAATTGGTAAAAGCATACTACACAAGTTACAAATATTACTAAAATACAGCCGAGAGTGACAACGCTTATGCAAATGAATCTATTTAAATAGTAATTTGTTTCAACCGAACACTTTAAGCACTACGAAAATAAGAAAGAAGTTCAAAAAAAGTTTAAAACTTTGTCATGTAGAACAGTGGTTCCCAAATAATTGGTCCGCAGATTCAGTGGTCCCCAGTGGTCCGCGAGTTGATAATAAGGAGTCTGCGGTTTTGTTTAACTGGACAAACTCCTGGGATTTATAATGTATTTTTTGAAAAAATGCATGTTCATATTATTATAAAAAGGCATGCAAAATTAAAATAAATCTTAAAAAGAATGTTTTCCTAAATTTTGTTGTTTAAACAATGTTGAAACGTATACATGTACAGAAAACGTATAACATGGAATTTCCACAGACATATCCGTAAAAAAGGGGTCCTCGGTCTAATTTAAGTTTTAATTAGGGGCCTATAACTTAATGCTAATTGGGAACCAATAGTAGTCTAGGCATACGCTTAGAAAAAGTACTGAGAATTTGAAAAAATGACCTCTTAAAATTGGGTTGCCACACGTCCCGGTACACCAGGACATGTCACTAGTTTATAACTTCAGTCCCGGTCGGTGGACCCTCCGAAAGTTCCGGTGAAGTGTAATTGCAATTCCAATGTTAATAATGTATGTTTTTAAAGCTAATAAAATAGGACAAAAACCCAAAAAATATAAAAATTCAATAAATTAATCATTTTGCTTTTTTTTTCATCAATTACAATCGTTTAAAATTTAAACATTTATTTTATTAAAATATTTGAATATTTTTGTATTCGTTTATTAAAATATATTATATACCTAAATAAAATATGTAATTTATTGACTTGTACCTATATCAGGGTTGGTGAACCTTATTTAAATATAGTGCCAAATTTTTCAATTTAAGATATTAAAACTATTTGCGTGTCACCCCCTCCCCCCCCAAAAAAAAATAAATAAAAAATATGAGCATCTTTACCTATATACATTTTAGGTGTAATAAGCAAAAAAAGCCAAATATACTTCGCACCATGGATATTTTTCATTCCTTAGGTGGAATTTTCTTAGTGAGTGTATTGAATTTTAAAGAAACGATAAAAAAATTATTTAATCTAACGATTCTGAGCGGAGCTTTCATTACGGTGCCTACCAACGTTAAAAATAAATACAATTAAAAAATAAACATTTATTGGCTTTTGTATTACCATGGTTACCACATTATTACACAAATGAATTGTTGCTATCAAATTTTCTATAGTAACCAAATAAACAATCAAACCGAAATAAAATGACGTGAAATAACATTTTACGCTGTATCAACTATTTGAAAAAATGGCCTCTCAAAATTGACCTCTTAGAACTGAATTCTGTTTCAAAAAGTTGCTGGTTGAATAAACTTTTGGACAAGTATATCCATACAAAAAAATGTTCATAGAAGGGGAAAAAATAATATTCATTGCAAAATCATAAGCTCTTATACTGCGTTCAGAAAAAAAAAGAGAAATGATAAATCATTTTTTTAATAAAACGATTCTGAGCGAAAGCTTCAAATAATATATAACAATAATAATTGGCCATAAGGATATAATTAACAAAATTTTATTTAGTAATGTTGGGTATTCGATTTTGTGTGTGTGTGTGTATGTGTGAGGTGGTAAATGTCTTAATAATAATGAAAAATGCAATAATAATCTATTTTTATAAATTAATAAATGGTCAACCGCTCAGTAATTAGTGTAATTGGCATTTTTGTCTTTTGAGGGAATCCCTGGGTTTTAAAATATTTATAAAATTAACTTTTTTTCCAATTATAGGTACATCAAATAAAATTACTAAATTTTTCAAATGTCCAGTAATAGTTCAATATTATTAATTAGTAACAAAGTACGTTTATTAGTAACAAAGTATGTTTATTTTTATTTAGAGTATTAAATATTTATAGTAATTTTTCCAATTTCTTTCCCATAAAACCCTTGTAAAATTTTTAATTATTCGTTCATGAAAAATTTTCATACATCAAAATATTTGCAATGTAATTATCTATCCATGTACCAAGTTTCATAAAGTACAATTGAACCAATTATTTTTTATATGCATTTTAATGTGTAATTTTATGTAGAACTAAAGTATTCTGTCACAATACTAACTGACAACAATAATAATAAAAAAGTTGACTTACGATTTTCGAGATTTTTTTAGAACCGTCGGTTATACATATGAGTATGTTTGTATTAAATTTTCACCTCTTAATATCCATACATTAAAATTTTATGAATTAAAAACTAACAAAAAACGAAAAATTTCCGAATTTTTTTAAAAATACTGTGCTTACCTCAAAATGTATCAAATATTTTTGAAAAATGAATGAGGTGAGCGCGTGACTATTTTTAGTAGTTGATGAAAATTTCAACTTTCTAGCTTTATTATTTTGGATGTTATGTAAAAAAAAAAAAATCGAATTTAAGAAAATTCGGGTTAGGCCGTTTTTACCTTTTTTTGTCAATTTTGGGGTAGTTTAAGCATGCGCTTAGAAAAAGTATTGAGAATTTGGAAAAATTACCTTTTATATGTACCAACTAGACATCATTTCCGATCAATAGAGTATAGAGTTACTGATCGAAACTTTTGGACCAGTATCTACTAGAAAAAGTGTTTACATACATACGAAAAAAAACACTCAGATTTGTAAAACCAATACATTCCTCGCTATAGCTCAGAATCTAAAATTCACATTTAAAAAAATTTCTTTCATCAAAGTATTTTTTATATTATTGTCTATTCATATCGAAATCGCACATTCATAAATACGTGATGTATGGTAAAAGCTTTTTTCCTTGTTTAAAAATCATTGTTTTCGAGTGATAATAATCACTAGGTATATGTGATACGTAGGTACATAATGTCTACATAGGACAAGAAAAAACCATTCTAACATAAACGGGACAATTTAATAATAATATCTTAATGGTTTATAAAAACGGAAACGTAATTAGACTCGTGTGTGCATAATATAGCATAATAATGTGTGCATTTAATGTTGGTCGACCGATTGGGATAGCATATAGATCATAGACCATACACTGACTCCTTTTCAATTATTTAAATGCACGAACACGACATCCTATTGGGTAGCCGGCCAACAAGCCGATATGCCGAGCCGTGAAATCATTATTATTATTACTATTTATTATGAAACATTACTCGCTGGCGGCGGCGTAGATAACGATTAACGTGAAGAAGACGATGGCTGCAAGGCGCAGGCCTCTGCGACCCGGCCGGCCGGGCGACGCAACGGGGTAGACGCGCTTGTGCAGCGATGTCAAGTTGGTCACACTGACCCGGCCGGCGGCCGCTGCCGAATCGGACAAAAAGCATGCCGCACCGGTGCCCGTGCACGTAACGAAACAATGGTGCTGCGTGCGTGTATTATAACTATATTATAATATAACGTATATACAACCGCGGGCCGGCTTGCGCGCGCGCGCGCGCGCTGGTACCTTCACACACAAAACAACGCACGGCAGTGTCTGTGCGTGCGCGTGCGCGCATTTTTCTTTGCTCGCCGCTGTGTGCGCCGTCGCGTCCTTACCGTGCGTGCGTGCGGCTAGCATTATATAGTGCGTTAGGCGTTACACGTAGTTTCTCACTCGCACGCACGCCTCTCGTCGTCTCACTCATTCATCCGCCGGCCGCCATTCGACGCTTGCATGCGCGTGTGTGTGTGTTCAGGTTTACTCTGTATTGTTTTATTATCAATCCCAAGCCGTTAGTGTCTCGAAACAAGCGTCGCGCTCGTCAGCAGCAGCACTAGTCCCCGCGATCGTCTGAACGCGTTTAATACCATTTATTGCCGCATCGTGCACGCAATTCTGTCGCCCGTCGGTTTCTGCTTTATTTTCCACGTTTTTTTTATTACTCTCGCACGCACACACACATTGCCGGTGCGAGCGTGCCGTTTGTAAAATAATTTCGTGTACGTCCTGCCGCCGTTTTCCATCGCGTTCGTAGCTGCCACACACACGCACACCACCGTACGCGCGCGCACACCCGTCGTCGCGTCGCCACAACTCTCTTGTCGTATCACGCGCGCGCATTCAGTCCGCTGCCGCCGCCGTCCACAACGACACTTCGTGCAGAGTTGTTTACACACAACGACGAACGACGTTATTTCTGTGATCCGGTCGCGAGCGTATCACCGCCATCGCCATTGCTGTACAGCACAGCGTCATCAATCTTTGAACCGATTTGTCAAACAAGTGTGAGTATAAATAGGCTCTTTTCTATTTGTTTGTTGTTATTTTCGAGTTCATTTTGTCCCTCCCCCCGCCGCATCGGTTGTGTTCTTTTGTTGACCGACGCCGCGTTTGTCTCCGAGACTGGTACACTTGATCCAAAGTATCTTAATTGTGCTTACGCTCTAATTGTGTGAGTGTGATCCTGATGCTGTAGGGTCATTCGGGCGGCAATCGCCTTTCTGGCTTTTCAGATCAAAACAAGGTGGTCTCTGTTGTCCAGCAGGTGGTGGCCGTTGTAGTGTTATTTTATCCATGTTAGTGTCCTATGTATTGTATTTATGTACGCCATATGTATGTGTGGTATGTGTATGTGCGTACGTATGTGTGAGCCAGCTCCAACGGTTTGAAGTGCAAGTGTCATATAGCTGGTAGCTAAGAACTGGTCTTCCAAGCAATGTCCATCCGTATTTCAAAAATTCAAAACGCTTGTTTTAATTGTTTAAAATTCTGTTCTTTTAATTCTAACGCCGAAACTATCCTTCACTTGTCCAACCACAAAATTTTGTATTTTCCATTCAATATATAAATGATGTATCAAGCGCGTTAAAATACCCAATTTTTGCACCTTTGTTTACTGTTTATTTTTACATCTACCCATCCCTTCCTTTCAAACTTTTTACTTTACTCAAATGATGTTATTGCAATTAAATACATTATTTGTGAAATTATTTATATTTCGTTGGATTGTTTTTATTTTCTAATACCTATTATCCGATTTTCTGATTTTAATTTTTATTATTCTATACTTAGCCAAACATTTAATTTGTTTTTGTATAGTAAATAAGTTAAAAGTCATTCATTTCTGAAAATGTTTACTATCTGCCAGAAATGAAATACTATTAATAAACTGTCTTTTAATGTGTATTGTTATGTTTTGTCAATGTTTTTACTTTTAATATAATAGGTATTCCTTATTTATATCCCTGTTTACATCTGTGTAATAAATTCCTCATGTTTGAATTTCCAACAGAGCAAACAAGTGTTAATATTCATCTTCATAATGTACCTAGTATAATCTATTCATACGTATTTATATGTATTAATTAAAAGTATAGAATTATAGTATTAAATTTAGTACCTACCTACTTATTTAGTAAAATAAAATGTTAAAAATCACAGGTACCTAATTGGTAAGTAGGTATGTAGCGGTATGTAGGTACAATGCAAATTATATAAGTAACATTTATTTAAAAAATAAATAAAAATAACCTAGGTATTTAGGTATAATTTAAAATACTCAAATTTAATGTAAAGCATGTTGGAACACGTCGTTACCTACTTAAATTGTATTCATTTGTGGCATCAGGTGTCTCTGCATTAATCATAATCTATATATATAAAATCGAAAATTGAAACCTTTGACGCTAATGTTTTGAAAACTACTCAACCGATCATCTTAATTTTTTTTTTAAATGGAAGATTATATCACGGAGAAAGTTCCTATTGCAATAACATTTGTCTAAGTTAATAAACCTCTGAGTTATGTACTAATTAAAATAAACGTGTAAATTGTATACCTATGTACATAATATATATTGTACCGCCTGTGGGTTCCAGTTACTTTGGTAACCATGACAACACTTAGATCTAAATAAACAAAAATGTAGTTTATTCTGTTTATATGGGCATATATAAACGGACGTTTTTTTTTGGGCAACAAAGTGCATGGGCACAGCTAGTAATTTTATATTTTGATAGGTAACCACATTATGTTTTTTTGTGAGATACACAACAACTAGATACCTACAAATTATTTTAATTGAACTTAACCTATTGCTTAAGTAAAAAAATAATTTATTTTATATTTTATTGCCTTTTGGATAACCATTTTTAGAGTTTATTTTCTGAAAATATTGACGTTTAAACATTTTATTCTTGTATCCTTTGTGATTTTTAATCGATACTTGTTTTAATTTCTAAAAAAATGTGTATTATTTAATAGAACCTTTTGAAAATAAAAATAATATCAAAACATTATGGACTGTATCTACTTAGTAGGAATTTAGATATCCTGTAATACACAATTGTGAACAGACCTTTTTCCTTAACACCATTGTGATTGTCTTTGCCTTCCTTTTTTCATGCGACGTTGCCATATAAGATATGATGTAAAAAATACAGTTTCGGCACTGATACTTATATTTTATTCAAAGTTATAAGACCCTGAATAAAATAAAACATTAATTTTCGGATATTATAACTACAATTTTGCTTCCTAATTTTATTATTATCAAGTATCAATTATCACATAGGTACATGCACATTAATAGTTAAGTTACATAGGCGCAAATAGTGTATGATATTTGAGGGGTTTGGAGTTAGGTCAAACTGTATACTCTTATTATAACAAAATCAGTACAAGCAAACAAAGCAGTATAAGTATTCATTAGATTTTTTTTTTTTGGTGGGGGGGTATATGCAGTTTTAGGGTCTAAGCTTCTCCCTCAGCTATTTGCGCCTATTGTTAAGAAATAGTACTGACAAACTCAATAGATAGGTAGGAAAAAATACAACATCTAGACTTAGCAACATCGCATGAAAAATTGTTTTCAATCGTTACACTTTAAGGTGTAAAATAATTTTACCATCATTAAAATGTTTACAATCTGGTTTCATTCTTATATATCATATACAGGTCAATCTACCTACTCCATTTTTCTGAAAACTAAAAAAATAATTGAAAATCATGAATTTTTTAGAAATAAAATGTTAAAACATCAACACTTTCAGGAAAATAAACTATAAAATAGCAAACTTTAAATTTTCTATAAATTATAAAATTATAATAAAGGTACCTAAAAAAAAAAATTAATTACTTACCTTACTTTATCTGGCAAGAAAACACCATTTCTGCACATATAGACTGACTCTGGAGCTTTTTTCTTTTTCATATGACAGCTGAAAGCACCAACGATTAAAGATATATAGTGGAAACTGTTTAATGCGGAATAGCATGGGACCAACCGAAAATTCCACTTTAACCCGGCGTTAGTCGCGCTATGGTCAAAATGACCGCACTTCTTCTTTATGTTTAATTAAACATTTATATTTTATATTTTAACCATTGATACTTAGTATACCTTTCAATTATGTTTTTAAAAATAATATAATAATAATTCAAAAACATTTAATGTCTTATTTATAGATTAAACTAAGATAAAAGAG
>JAIPRM010002998.1:0-27867 GCA_025469315.1 Stegophylla sp. TES_Ste_2020 | reverse complement strand
AATTTTTGAAACAAGAAAGACGAATGGATTTTATCTATAAATAAATTTTAGATTATAATTTTTTATCAATAATATACTATTTTTTTGTTTTAACTTGAAATTTTCTTTTAGCACTTACCCAACATAAAATATCACCGCACGCCACTGATTAATAACAAACAATAATTACGATTTACTAATAGCCATGACCAACTGTCGTATTGTCGTAACTAAATTTATCAAATATCTCGAAATGTGATAATAATATCCTAACATAACATTGTTATTTTTGTTTCTTAAAATAAAATTATTTTCAAAGAAAACCTTTACTGATATTCTCATAAATTTTTTTTTAGTCGAAAGGATAAAAAATAATAATAATCAAAATAAACAAAAATCTAAGTAGAATCAGTGAAGCCACCAAAATAATCATGAGCATGAGCCCACAGAGAAATTTCAATCTTCTCTTACGTACTATACACCACTGTCTGTATCTACTACTTACCATCTCAGATTATGACTTTAATTTCATTTTTCATACATTTAGATTTAAAACTGAAAATACTGCTTATATTATGGTTTCCAATGATGTTCAATAATGAAACGTATTTAAATGAATATTTTACTCCAAATGCCATATTGTATATAATATACTACTTAAGCATACCTATAAAAATGATTAATATAAACATTTTAATAAAATGAAATCATTTTATTTGAAACTCTTTTATAATACCTAACGAAATATATAAAATATTTAATTTTAATAACTACTACAGTTCATAAAAAAGTTAATTAAATTCCAAGTTTGAACAAAAAATCCGGACATACTTCTCACCGTGGGTCTTCATCGCTCTTTTGGTGGAACTTGGTGGGAGTGTTAAATTTTAAAGAAACGATAAATCATTTCTTCAATAAAACGATTCTGAGGTGAGCTTCTGTTTATATACTTTGATTTAAAAGGTGGCCATTCAAAAAATTTAGATAAGTATTTCCATAAGAAAACGTGTAAAAATAAAAAATAACAAATAAACATCATAGTAAAAACCCTAACCCATTCAGAATCTAAAATAATCTTATAGTTCGCTAAGAATTACAATAATTAATTTATCACTCGTATTAATAAACATCGTCCGAATACATTCATCGTCCGAATACATTCATATTTTTTTTTTTTTTTTGCGAATTTCCGATTTCATCTATGATATAAATTTTAAAATTGTATTATAGAAAATTACATACTTACATCATTTTATATTTTTCCTAATTATGACAAAACATTCGATAAAACTCACAAAATATTTAAGCCAATATATTTAATAAAACATAATTTATAATAAATGTTCAAAACAATTCTTAATACCAAAATCATAAATTTATTAAAAACTTAATTTTGTATGGTAAACTTTAATATGTTTAAAGTATAATAATTCACGCTGTTCGATTGACTCATACAATAAATAATTTTACCCAAAAATAATAATTTACACGAAACACCTGAGATTAAATTAAAACTTTCAAAACTTATATTTTTTCCAATTATTTATAGTATAATATATGTATATTGATGTTATTCTGTATAAAGTATAAAATAAAATAATTTGCTCTCAAAACAAATGTTTTTGATGAATGTGTTTTCAAGGTAACCTACTTTTTGAAATTCTTCAAAATGTTTACATTACTTGTGGCATACTCATATTAGACAGACAATATATCTTATTTTGAAAACATTTATTATTTGAATACGAGATACATACATTATCGTATAATACTAATGCAGTACCAATTTTAGCCAAGCTCAACTCATCATAAATTTTCAATAAATTAATAACATAATATTTTATATGACCATATAAAAGAATCTCAGTACATATTTTTAAATTGTATTACACTTTAAATTAATTTTTTTTACTTACCTATTCAATATAACTTATTGATTAATGAATTAATTAATTGAATCGATGATTTTTTCTGACAAGTGTTTAATACAGTTCTGATTAACACGATTTGTTCTGCATACGTAATTGGCGGAGCGTTAAAATTTTTCGTTCCCGTGGCGGGGCAATAACAGACCAGTACCGTATTTTATTAGATAATAATTTTAAAGTCTTAATTCAGTAAAGGCTAAATTCTTTTAGCCTTTGAATTATTAAAATATATCTTTAAAGGAAGTACAAGTATTTAATTGTTTTTTTCTTTCTACTGCACATAACTAACAAAACGATGGAATCTCTAAAATCACTTGGATTAAATTTTTTGATGGCATATTTAACCATTTTTTGTCAATTTTTCTTTAGTTTTTCCTAGCGCTTGAAAGAACTATTAAAAATAGAAAAAAAATACCTCTTAAAATTCTAACTAAATACAAATTATAAACTAAAATGTTATAGGGTAGAACTTTTTTGCCAGTATTTTTACCCAAAAAATTGTGCTCATACATAAAAAAGAAAAAAAACACACAACTTTGTGAAACCAATATACATCTCTCTCTACTCTTAATATAAAATATAGAGCAATACCAAGGTTCAATGGGAGTGACAATTAAAAAAAAATTGCATAATATACTGAATAAATATTAAGTTATAATAATAAGTACTGTATAAAAATTCTGGTTTAATTTTTACCAATTATATCGGTTGAAGTCTTTTATTAGTCAGTAAAAGTTTATTTTAAAACCAAAACATAAATTTCTCAACTTTAAAAGTTTAAGGGTGAATAGAAGATAGCTCATTGCAACGAAGAAGAACAAGGTTGTAGAAGTTTATAGTAAGAATAAAAGTATACATCATATTTTCCTAATTAAAAGATATTTAACGTTAATTTTTTTTCTTTAATTCCATATTTTCTTTTTTTTTACGTATAAATCCGGACCCTGTTCATAATCTGTGAACCAATTAAGTGTTGTTAAAGTTGTAATTTAATACTAATCAAAAAATAAATAAAAGCACATAATTTATTATTAATTAACTGCTAGTCATAAATTATTACTAAAATCAAAGAAAATATTAATTGGAGAATCACCTATTAAAGATTTCAATTACATAATGCTTTCGTAAATTCGAGAAATACAAAATATATATGTGTATTCATTCATACATAATTTATAAATATAGTAGGTAGTTACCTACTTCTTTTCGGTTCAACTCTTTTAAAATGCATTTCATGGGTTTATTTATGAATATTTTACGTATATATCTGTTGACTATCAATTTTATTTAATATATTTTTCGTATTTGGTTCGTTTGATACACTAAGACGATCAAGCGCTTCCGAACAAGGGCGATCAAAAGAATTTAGTTCTACTTTCTACAATACTACGAACACAACACAGATAAAAATAATTCTCAGTCCATTCAGGAACAAGTAACGATAAATATTGAAGACTTCCTGGACTAGTTGGTCTGTAAGTGCATACACTAAATAATTATTGTGTTTGGGGTTTTATATCCCAAATCCTCTAAGTTAATGTTTCGTATGGATTCGACGAGATACAACGGCAAAAGTTACACGAGCACAAACAACTTAGAATACATTAAACTTTGACTGTATTATTCACGTGAACGCATTGAAATTTATAAAAACACCGCTCCTCAGCTTTAACTGTTAACGCTTTCCGTAATAAACATTATGTAAATCAAATTTCTTTTACATCTATAAAAATTTATTGAGCAAAAATAAATAAAACTAAACACTTTACAATTGAATTAAACCCCTTTTACATTTTGACAATCGAATAATACTAGGACTCAGTGGCGTATCTAGAATTTGTTTTCGAAGGAGGTTGAAAAAAAAATTAACAAATTAAATTGTATAGTATTTTTGATGGTTTTATTGTAATTATACATTTTATTACTTTTTATCAATATGTTAAACATGTAAATATTCATATTTTAGATTCTGAACGGAGTGAAGAAGCTTATGATTTTGAAATTATGTTTTTTTTTTTTTCATCTTTCTGGAAACACTCTTTCGTACAGAAATACTTGTCCAAAAGTTTTGATCAGTATCTCTATGAATCCGGAATTACACCCAGATAATACTTTAAGGAGGTAATTATTTTAATTTCTCAATATTTTTTCCAAAAACGTGGAAAATCTGCGAAAAATTGATAAAAAAGTAAAATATAGAATTACCAAAATTTCCGTAAAATTAAAAATGCTTTTTACCATAACTTCGAAAATAAAGCAGCTAGAAACTTGAAAAATTCACCAATTACTAAAAATGGTGACGAAAACATTTCATAAAATTTCAAAAAGAATTGATTAATTTTAAGTTAAGTACAGCATTTAAAAAAAATTTGGAAATTTTTCTTTTTTTGTTAGTTTTTATGTGAAAAAATATTTGATTTTTAATATTAAGACTTAAAAATTAAATATGATCTCACTTTTATATAAGTGTAATTGAGCTGAAAAAATTTCGAAAATAATAAGTCAACTTTTTTCTCTATAACAGTTTGAATTAAGAAATTTTACGAAATTCGTTAGTTTTACTTAAAATTACACACTTTAACGTGCATAAAAAAAAATTCGTTAGACCGATTATTTTCAAACTTGGTGTCTAGATAGAAAATTTTATTGCAAATATTTTGGTGCAATAAAATTTCCTACGGACAAAGAATTAAACATTTTACAAGGGTTTTATTGAAAAAAAAAAATCAGAGAAAGTACAGACAAATATTATAAAAAATGTTTCTAGTTTATTTACACTCAAGAAGATTGATAATGTTTTATTGATAAGCATTTTTCGACTCTGAATTTTCGGAGGGTGTTACAACTCTATAACCCCTCCTTTGAATACGCCACTGCTAGGACTTCTCGTTTATTATTAGTACAGTTGAAAATATAATTTCCTTCACCCATGACGAATATTGCCGAGTTCTTTCAATGCATATTTTACAACCCATGAACTGGTGGTAGTACCCAACAACGATAATTTTAAATCAGGTAATTGTCGGATAACTTTTAAATATGCATCGAAATACACAGCGCAAATGTCGCAAACTATAAAATATTATTGAGTATGAATGTACAATGGTATAAAAAAAAGAGTAGAATACATCTCGGTTTACTCACTTCGGTGCTCGATTGCGGTAGTAGTTATTAAGTCAAAAACAACGATAATCCGTCGCATTCAAATTGGGTACTCAGACAGTAGATAAAACGATTAAATTTAATTGAATGGCCGGTCAAACTGAAGAATCGTTGTCAATTTACTTCCATGAAAGATATTAATCCAGACGAACATTTAAAATGGCATATTGACATATTGTCATCTCACCAAAATATTCACCGTTTTTCAATAAAAATATAAGAATATATTGCGGTTCTCGAAAATTTAAAATATCAATTTCAATATATTAGGTATATGCACATTGCACATGGTATGTTTATAGAATTTCATTTGGTACGAATCAACACTGTATTATTTTGTTCCTAAACAAAATAATAATTTACTAAAAACACCACTTTGGATATGAGAGTAAATGTGGAGTATAAAACAATTTACAAACTTTATATATGAAAATCGGTAGTTATTATTTAAACAGATCACTTAAGTAAACGTGTTATTTTATGAAATATACATAAAAATGTACTTCTAGCACTGTAATAACTAAAGCCTACTATCCACAGTATATGACTGTGTAAAGCTTACAGCAATGTTTTATCAGGTTATTTTATTACATTTAATAAAACTCACATTCTTTAAGTTTATAAATATTTCATGTCATCCAAGAACTATATAACTATTTTCTTTTTTTTTTTTTCAAGGAAATTTAATACAATTTATATGATAAACTGTATTCTGTCCTTCATAGTTTTTTTTGTTTGTCTGAGCACAAAATTTTATTCATTCCAAATTACATTGTTTACGATTTAGAATAATATTTTTGATATCAAATTAAAATTAATTGTCCTTTAACAGCAAAATAAAATATTTTAGATGACTTAGGGATCTTATCCTAGCTCCCAAATTATTATTTTCACTTTTGTTACTAATTAATCAATACCATCCCTTCCAATAATGGATAGTAACAAGAGAGACTCAACCCCTTCAATTAAATAATTTTATTTATTTTTCTTTACTTATGAATGTAGTGTTCGTACTTCAAAACAATTCTAGTCTACCAAAAATACTTCCCCAGTTCGTGTGCACCGCCGAGGATATAGACCTGATAACAATTCATTTATATGCCTACATTTCAAAGTTTTTGTCCGAAGCACTCAAGTGTTTATTTATAATATAAAAGGTTTTCAAGTAAACCGAAAATAGAATATGAAATATTAAGATTGTATAAATAATGAAATTGACAAAACTAATGTGATGAAAGAAAAACTAACAAAAAAATTATTATAATAAGAGCAATAATTTCTGAGAATTATTCTTAAAATTATTTAAAATACAAATCGATGATTTTACAAAAATATTTTTAAGTAACGTTCTAGTTTATCTAAGATGACAGCTCAGATAACTTATTATGAATTTATCTGTATTAGATACAAGATTCAATATATATATAATAAACAACACTGATTACGACTGAATCACTAAAATCGATTTCATAAAAATCTAGTTTACGGTATGTTCTTTCGATTTTACTCAAATTTTCGGTAGTTTTTTCGTAGATATAGTGTAATAAATTCTGATTCATAGAGAAATTGAATGAAACTTTTAGATCACTAACAATGTCCAAAAATGGGATAAAGGTTATTAAAAAATAAATATCCGTTCAAATCATTGTGAAACCGATATATTTTTCGCTTCGCTCGGAATCTAAAATGTGATTTTACAAACGCATCATTTACGCTCTGATCATAAATTATGATATTAAACAGACAACATTTCTCAAAACATTAGAACTAATAGCCGTATCGATTAAAACCGAGTTATATGATTAAACGATATTCAAATTTTGTATGTGTTGCCGAATTAATCGTGGCGGTAAATCATCACTTAAATTCATACGCATAATATTACGCTCATATTATGTGAACAGTTGAAATATTTCTGCAAAGAACACAAACGCATTTTATACACCGAAATCGATGTCACACAGTGGTCTGAACCTATATTTAGGCGGTCATTAAAAACTGAAAAAACAATAAGCAATTAAATGATAATATATATTTTTTAATTTTATTAAAAATAAAAAGTATAGATTAAAATATATCCTTTTAACCTAATTTTATATACTCTAGTTTTAACCGATAGAACATTTAAATATTTAATATTTATTAATTAATGCAAAAATATTTCATAATTAAATTATGTACATCAATATCAATATAATTTTCACTTGTCTAATTTATAAATATATATATATATATATATTTTTACGTTACGAAAATATAAAATATATGGATTTGATGTTAATAATAACATATATTAAATTATAGTATTCGTTATGTTGTTCGCAAAAACTTTTATAAAATCATGACACCAATTTTCTCCTCAGTAGGTATGTCACATTTATAGTTTTATATTTAAAAATCGGGACATACATCATACGTTAGGTATTCTTTGCTCCTCAGGTGGATACACTTGATGGATATATTGAATTTTGAAAGAAACGATAAATCATTTCTTCAATAAAACGACTGTGGAAAGAGCTTCAGTTAATTATAGACAACAATAATTGTCAACTTTTTATTGAAAAATATTAGTCCCGAAAAATATTCACTCACCATTTCAACCCCTCCCCCCCAATCACAAAAAATTTACTTTCAATAGTTAAACTTAGGCAGTCTCAATTGAAAAAAAAAAATATGTTTATAAAAATGTAGTATCTAGAAAGTAACTCTAATACTAACTCTAGGCAGTAGAAAAATTAATTGTAAAAAGTGACATTTATACATTGTTTGGTATCATGAAATTAAATCACTTAATTTAAACAAAGTTTTTTAATTTAAACAACGCTTACACTGCTTATATCCTAGCCATGCCACTACTGCAGTGATATGATATTGAAAATATATTGTAATACGGCATTTTGAATAGGCATTATAGCATCAGTCCTGTATATTTTATTAAAATGATGTATCTACCATTACTATAGGATTAATAATGTTGTAGATATAAAAAAACGTATTCATATATCAAACTTAAGCATCTGGCGGTAATGAATTAATCGAGATATTTTATTTCACAGAAAATTAAAGATATTTTTAAAAAAAAGGCCAAATTTAATTTCTCCAATTAAATGATTCTGAGCAAATCTTCTGATAAATATACAAGGCTGTTATTGTCAGTATATCATACTGAGTATACTAAGCAATATAACAAAAGCATAATCCATGTCAATTTAATTTTAAATGTCAATGATTTTTATCCGTATTTTGACATTTAAATCTCTTACTATTAAAAATCGACTCAACTGATTTCAACAAAATATAAATATAAATATAATTATAATATACTAAAAAGCAGGTCAACCTTAAAACAGTAAATGGCAAATAAACATAGGGAAATAATAACGAAAAAAAATCGGTGGGTACCTCGGGTGGGATACTCTAGGATGGTGTATTGAATTTTAATGAACTGATAAATCATTTCTTCGATGAAAAGATTCTGAGCTGAGCTTCAATAAATATACAATGGTATATAGTGATTGGCAGTATGTTTAACGATTGTAATGTATAAGCCCGATACCGTCTTATTCGGGAATTTTAATTAAATCATTAATCTACAAGAATAGAGAATAGTGTTGAAAACCGTTGAAATAACAGGTATTTAATATAATACCAGAAATGTTGAATTTTCAAAATAGAATAATTAAAAAACTATTGATGTACATGGATTTTAGTTCACTCCATCATACTCGACGTTTAAAAATTCGTAAGATTCTGAAAAAATATTACCAATATTTTTGGAAACCCTTGTAAAATGTGTAATTATTCGTCCATTAAAAATTTTACTGCGCCAAAATATTCGAAATGAAATCTACATCTAGGTACTAAGTTTCATAAAGACCGTTGAAATAATTTTTTTTTATGCATTTAAATATGTAATTTTAGGCAACACAAACAAATCCTGTCGAAATGCTAACTTCAAACGGTTATAGGTAGAGAAAAAGTTGCTTTACAATTTTTGAGATTTTTTTAGGTCAATCAGATATATATGTAAGTTCACATTAAATTTTTTAGTGTTAATATCATGAATTAAAAATGTTATGAAATTAAAACTTACAAAAAGTACGACATTTTCAATATTTTCAAAAAGCTATGATAAACTTAAAATTGATCAAATGGTTTTGAAATTTTTATGAAGTGTTCTTGTGACCACTTTTAGTATTTGAAAAAAGTTTCCAAATTTTCAGGTATATGATTTTTGAAGTTATGTTAAGTAACATAATTCACTTTTATGAAAATTTCGATAATTTAACAAACCATTTAACAACAGTTTTTTAACAATTTTCGGACAGATTTTCCTCGTTTTTGAAAAAATTATACAGAATTTGAAAAGTTACCTCTTTTATGTACCATTTGGGTGTAATTTCGGATCTATATAGATACTTATTGTACATTTGGACAAGTATTTCTATACGAAAAAGTGTTTACAAAAAAATAAAAAATTTAAAAAAAAAAACAAAAATAAAAAGCATTGTAAAATCATAAGCTTCTTTGGTCAGCTCAGAATCTTAAACATTTATTGACTATTGATGTACAATGGTAATCACATTCAACAAATTGATTTCTATCAAATTTTCGTTAACAACTAAACAATCAATCAAAGAGAAATAAAATGACGTGACAACAAATTTTATGTTAACATTTATTAACTATTGTATGTAATACAATAGTTACCAATATAAATATGGCCACAGTGGTTACCATGACCACAATAGTTACAATACCTATCATAGTCACAATAGATACATTGGTAACCATTGATAATTATTAATTGGTTGCTATCAAATTTTCTATAACAACCAAATAAGTTATCATAGTGAAATAAAATTATTGTTAACCTTTTAAAATAATGCGAATTTCAAATTTTCTTAGTATAAATTACCATCTAGAGTCTGTTTCAAAAAGTTGCTGCTCGAAACTTTTGGATAAGTTTTTCTTTACGAAAAAATATTTACAGAAGGGGAAAAAATAAATAAATAAACATCATTGTTGCACTATAGGTATTTTTCAGTTCTTGGGTGGACTTGATGAGTGTATTACATTTTAAAGAAACGAAAAATAATTTCTTCAATTAAATGATTCTGAGTGGAGATTCAGCTTATACATGACAATATTACTTCAAAATTATGTTTGTTGTTATTACAAAAAAAAAAGCCAGTTTTATATCCCAACATCAACTGAAGACAATCGACTCCAAAAAACAAAATTTTCACGTATTAAAAATTTTCCTCCACTAAAATATTTTTCATATTTTTTTTGTATCTATATAAAATAGAACTAAAGAAAAAAAATTTAAAGACGTTTTTATCAAATTTTGTGAAATTTTTCTTGAAATTTGGTAAAACTATAGAGAATTTCAGAAAGAAAAACTGATCAAAAATAGCATCTAAGGTAAAATTCTGATTCAAAAACTTGCTGGCTGAAACTTATGAACAAATATTTCTGTATGAAACTGTGTAACAAAAAAAAAATATTTGACATCACTGTTAAAACACTAGCTTCCTACCACTCACATTATAAAATTTCATTACCTAAAATGAGATATTTCCATCATTTTAAATATGTCTGAATATTTTTCAGTTTGACTTACACTTTTGTTGATAATCAATTTAAACTTCAAGTTTCTGTACTATTAGTTTTGATGTATTTAAATTGATTTCAAGAAAATCTTTTTTAAGCATATTGTACCATTTTTACACAATTTTTGGTACTTTTTCTTATTTTTAGAAAAATGGTTAAGAATTGAGAAAAAAATTTTAAGTATCCTATGATGATAATTTTCTACCTAAATGTACTAATCCGTATACGTTTTTTATTACAAAAAGAGTATCTAAGAGAAAAAAAAATATGAAAACAACACAATTTGTAATGAAATTAAAAAAAATACATTTTGAAAAAGTCCAATTTAATTGTTACTTATTATTAGATAAATAATATGTGTGTACGCAGTATTCACGTATCTGTTACCTATATACTGTAATTTAACTTATAGCCACAATTCTGGGATCAAAGTCAACATTTCAACAAGTTTTGGCTACCTACTTAAATAGTAGATTTCAAACCTCAGTGCGTTACTATTACGAAATTTGCAATGCCTGATACATATAATCGTTTATCGAGTGTATAATATATGATGTGAGTGTAATTATTTAACTTTACTGTTTTGTGTATACAGGTATTGCATATAATATCGAGCAGCATCAAAGAAATACTCGACTACTCGGTGGCCAATCTGTTAGTGTTGTTCACTAATTTCTTCATCATCGTCAGTTATCCAATCAACTTCGCTATATATTGCGGCATGTCCAGGCAGTTCCGGGAAACGTTCAAAGAGCTATTCATCAGGGGCTCAGTGCAGATAAACAGGAAACATGGTGCCGGTGGCAGTTCCCGTTACTCATTAGTCAACGGACCCAGAACTTGTACCAACGAATCGCTTTTGTAAATAACCAACGTATATGCTAATATTTTGTACGCGTTCTGTGCAACTCCAAAATACTTGCCGGACAAACAACACGTTACACCTAATATCATATTATAAAAAAAAAAAATAGTTATAAATTGAAAAAACTCCTCTTTGTAATCTAAAGGAATGCTAGAAATTAAAACGTACGAATCAGTTATTAAAATAACAAATTTCAAAAAATCAAATATTAAATGTTTAAGCAGCATCCTCACGTACACCCGAATCTCACCCCATAGTAATCAACAATTTTGAAGACAATTACATTTATTTTTTGTTTCCTTCTAATATTTTTCCCCAATAATTAGTCCACAAATGCATAGATAAATCGTATATGGATACCCAAATCAATAAATCCAATGAAAAATCTTTTTATTTAATTTTTACACATGTAATGTTTATAATAAAATTGATTTTTTTATAATACGAATAGGTAGCGTAGCATAATAATTACATACATATAATCTTCATAAGACTCATTTTTCCATCTCTATTTAACATCACTATTTTTATAACATATTAAATAATCACTCCACTATAAAAATAAAAATGTTCGCAATATAAAATCACTGTGTATGCTCAGTTTACACACTTCATTGACTGAATTTTGAACATCTATTATGACGTAACACATTGTCGTATTAAAGTGTATTCAAATCGGTCCGAAAATCCATTTACCATGGCATCAGGGGAAATATATAGGGATATTGTCATTTTTTTTTTTTTTAAGATTCAACTGCTAACAAAAAAATCCCTACTTTAATTTAATTAATAGTTTACTATTAATTTTTTAATCAAACAATACATTATGTCTATAAGCTAAATTGCTCTGAGATATTTGGCCATAACACGATTGGACAACTAACAATATTTTTACCTGGTAATTAGGAGAACGATTGAATACACATTTTTCGTAGACACCAAAAATAAATACGTTTACCCATATACGTTTTGATTTTCTCTTGGTCACAGTTAAATTGCCTCCCGTACATTTTCCTTAAAAAAGTTACTCGAATTGCCTCCCGATTAAAAATTTACTATTAACTCAAATTCTCTCCGATAAAAGGCCAAATTAATAAATATTAAAAATCGATATAAATAATTAATTACTAAAACTAATACAAACACAGAAATAACATACAATGATAAAATATATTATTCAAATACAAAGTGGATTTATTGGGTATGAAAAAAGGTAAAAAAAATTTGATATCATTTTAAAATTATATGATTCAGTTTCATAAACAAATGATATGTCTCAAAATTTATACAATAATTAAAAAAATAAAATGAACTATGTTTATCTTGGTTTAAATACAATACGTGATAATGTTTTTATAAAATATAATTGAGTAATTTTATTCATATTTAATTGTTCGATTAAATTATTAATGCAATTTATTCATCATTAAACACTTCGGGTAAAATATTTTATTTATATGAAATGATAATATTCAAATGTCCGCATATTTAATGATTTAATACGATTATTTTTCGATTCTCGTATTCGTAAATTTCATTGTGAACTGAAATTTCGAACTGATCTTAGTTAATTGTTTCAAAATCAATTTTAAAATTAAACACATTTTAATGATAAATTAATTTTGAGTTTAAATTAATTCATAAAAAATAAATTTTTAATAAGATGGCTATAATCTGGTGTGGTTTTAAAGCCATTTTATCGATGACGTCATATTCGTTTTTTCTTTATTTAATCTGTCGAGACATGCTGATTTAAACGCCATAGTAATGTAATAAATCAAAAACAATTAAACTCGTCAAAATCCGTTGATTATATCCCTATCATGAAATATATTGTTTTACTCACGATTAAACGAAAACGGTTTGATATTTTTCTAATTATCTTTATGAGATACTTACAATTTGCACAAAAATAGTTATTTATCGTTTGATTTTTTTTTCTCGAGACGCAAGAACAAAAGATGGGATTATTACACGCAATTAATTTTCTTCAAGGCAATCGATTTATTTAGAATACCAGTATTAATGAATTTGTTGTTATGTACTTTCTTCCTTTTTCTTTTTCTTTTTTTTTTTTTATTTGTTCAACGTTTATAGATTACTGATATCGGAGAAAATCGATAGGCACTCATAAAAAAAAGCTACTACCATTTTTTTTAATAAAATACATATATTTGATCTTTTAATTAAAAAGTTCATTCAATTTTACCAAGCATATTATTATTAAAGAAAAAAAAAATCTCAATCGACTTTCAACTAATTCAACATAATATATTAATAAACTATCTATTGAAAATTGTATTTGTTTTGTCACTTTCTATAGCCAAACGATTAAGCACGTTTGATCATTTTTTTCTTTAATAACCTCGATTGAGAGCAATAAACGACGAAATTTCAAAGAAACCCTATTCAGATGAAACACAAAATCAAATAAACACAGTTGAACGCAAAAACCTACTCCAAAACTGCCGATGGTACGTTCCGTGCACGCATACAAAAACCAATCGGGCATAACGTATACAAAGGGTTAGAATGGCGAGATTATATTATAGTCGTATACTCGGTGTACCCACTACAACTCGAGATGGATTTATAGCGAGGTTAACGGACTAAAAAGCAATTTGTTTATGATGGGGGATGTATAGGCACACAACGATTTCTCTATATTGTTTTGCATATACGAACTCGACCAAATTTAAAAACAACGCAATATTATCGACACGGTAAAAAATCTTTCTCGTCGAATCTGATCTGAATAGATGGTGGTCGGGGAATTCAATAGCCCAAAAAGCGCTGTACAGTTGAGTACTGTGTAACATTATCGTTATTGGAGATGTGATGATATTCACCGGTAAAAAATGTTTGGTAAATTCAGGCAAAAATCAGTGATACAGTGAATTATTGCGAGTGCAGTATTTTCTTCAAATATTCTAATAAACAAACGGAATATTTTTTTTATTCCTACTACCTACATGTGAAATTTATCATTGAAAAAATATATATATCTAATATAAACTAAATATTATCATTACTTCATTCAGGACAGAAAATAATTTATAAAATGTAAATAAATACCAATATAACTTCAATATCAACACACATTTCCATCCTTTTTAATTAATAATCCATGTAAAACCTTTCATATTTTTTAAATACTAAAAAAAATTGTATTGATAGAATATGACGTGTACTATTATACCTAATATAGACTAAACAGTAAATATAATACCTTGATAAAAGTTTCTTCTATAACGATAATAACATAACGAAATGAAAATCAATCGATTTTAATAGTGGTAAAAAGGGACCCAATAAGATAAACATCACTAAAATTATCCGAACTTACATCTCTAATCATGATGATATGAATGCGCATAGGGTGATTGTTAATTTTATTCGGTTCGTAATATTTCAAGAATTAAAACTCCTCAGAACGATTGCTACTAATGTTACTTCAAAAACAAATGACAACTTTTTCTCCCTCTTATGATTTATTTATTTTAATTTCAAACATAACACATGCAAATACACAATACGTAACACAATTTTCAGAACAATACATTGATTACACAAATTTAATGTTGAAATAATAACGCGGAAAATAGTATATTAGATTAACGTTGGTTTTAAATTTGTGTTTTAAAATAACAAATGTGTAGAAACCGATACTGCTACGAATACATACACTGAACAAAATGTTAAAACTATAGAATAAATTTGTGCCTAAGTATAAATATTTTTTTTGTTTTTGAAATAATATGCTTAAAAATAAGCATTTTATCAATATTACACTAAATTTATTGAAAGAAACACGATAACCTAAATAAAAAACAAATAAGATGTTTTCGAACTAAATTAAAGTAAGGCTCCGATATATTTATATTTCTACCACTCATACGTAACTCAAACTGGTTAAATAATCTTATGTTTTTTATCACTTACTATAAACAATTTTCTTCTAAACTTCAATTCGTATTCTTTTTTTTTATTATTATTTTAGCTTTTATCGGAGTTATTTTGTCTGAAAAATGTAAGAACTAAAGAACTATCTTTATTACAGCATATAAGAACAAATCTTCAACTTTTTTTCGTAATAGACCATAAAAAGTATTTTATTTTTGCTTGAACAGACCATCTCTAGATTCTAAATTTATTCGTTGCAGTTTTTAAACCAAACAATTTTAATACAAATATCATATCTTGTCCGAATACACATTTTTTCAATTTAATAATAATATATTCATAGACCATATTTAAACTTGGTTACTTACACACAAGCGTGGAATAATTAAATTAAACCAAAATTAAAATTCGAGAAAAACTTTTAATAATTCATAAAATTAATCGTTAAAAATTACTTCATGTCTTGAAAACTGTACTATTACCTTTAATTTCAAAACATAGGAACGTACATAGTTTCTATCGAGAAATCGTACTATGCCGTGTTAACTAAATTTTTGTTAGTTAAAATATAAATTAACCAACAACGTAAAACAATTTGTGAAAACACAAACGTGTTAAGCTGAGAATGCATTTTTTAAACAAAACAAATAATAGAAAAAAAATACTTTTGTCATTTATTCACTCAAAATAAGTAGTTATATTCTAATTGAAAATAATTAATAAAATAATTTTGACTAACCACATATAAAAGTATCTTATTCATCACATATTTACTTTTAACCATAAACGTAATATCAGAAATTTTATTATTGTTTAATATTTCATTCCAATTTATAATAAAATTAACACAATTTTTCTTACCGATTAACCTAATAATAATTTTCTCAAACTTATTTAACTGTATTTTCTGTTATAATATTTTACAAATAAGTTTTAACTAAACTCATAATAATATAACCTATAACTTATTGTTTTCCATAAATCTCAATTACAAATTAAAAAAAAACAAAAAAAAAAAAAGTTGCGTAGTAGAATGAGTAAAAACCATGAATTCATGGTTCATTATAAATTCAATTCGATGATTTAAAAAATAATTACATGTATTCACATGTCAATTCTATTTATGTACAATAATATATTATATCATATTATAATATATTTATATTATAAAACTACAAAAATAACTAATAAGAGACAAAAATTATATCCCACTCTATAATAATTTATCATGTATATACTGTAATTACACTATCATTATTTTTAACTTTTATGGCATACGTTAAGTCCACTTAAATCATATTTCAAAGTTAATAATTTTAGATGCATAAAACAAATGGTAAAATGTTCTTTTGCTGTTATTGTTTGGAAGTTGAACTGTTTGAAAATCTGTTCAACGTGTTTAACCGGAAAAATGGCCATCGTTTCTCGTATACACTATTTATTTCGCTATTTACCTATGGTACAATGTCATGTAAATATTTATTCGTATTCGTATTCCTGGTAACGCAACAATTCGGTGTTCTGTGTGTCATAATAATAAAACGTAGAGTAGTTTGATAAAAACATAAGGCGCCTATCTTAATATTTATTATATTGTTCTTTTTTCTTTTCTTTTTTAATCCCCATGAATTATTAATAATGACAAAAAACTACGGACTGAAATAATTATTCAGTGATACAAAAAGTAGATGCCGAAACATTTACATAAAGCAAGCAAAATGGGCGTACAAAAGAGGAGTTCATCCTTTTGTCAACCGTTAGATAACTTAATGTAGAATATATATGTACACACAGACGTGTATTTTTGTCATATATCTTCCGAATAACTTCAAGTTCAAAATCCCAAATCCGTACAAATTTTTATGATTAATTTCGAATGATCTTTACTGGATTTGATTTTTTATATATTTTATTCTGAGTGTGATAAATTTCAGTCCGTGACAGTTCCGCGAAGTAAAATTCTGTCCTTGAATTTCCAAACATTTCTATAAAATCCCTGGAAATACTAAAAATACTTCAAAACGTCAAACGCTTTATAAAATGTATATAAATGCCAACAATAAAAAACACAAAAAATCACTTTAATCATAATTGGTCGACATTTGCGCATTAAGTATATTATTATTACTATAGCGCATCGCACCTAATAATAAAGCAAACGTATTGGGTATTCGAGGTTTCGCGAATTCGATAAATATTTTATCGAGCTTAGGAAGTTTAATGGGTCATGATCATTAAAGCCGAACACGGTGTTTTAGTTTGACTGGGTAAAGTTAAGACGTCCATTAAAGTATATTTGAAGACGCATTATGCACGAGCAGAGGTTTTTGACGACGACGACGATGACAAACCGCACGATAAAATGGAACATCCGTATGCATTAATTATATTGACGTCATTCGACGACGTGAGGAATGAATGATAATAATAATTAAAATAAGACATGCTGCGGATGTGACTCGTTCGCTTTGAACATTTAATATTTCCGACCGGTAAATTGAATACACCGATTTAACACCGACCAAAGCACCAATAACGAATTACAAAATTCCGTTTTTGTGGAGGTGTGAGTTGTGAGTCACGACATTTCAATTCGACGCGAATCGCGTGCGAGGAAAAACTTCCGTTTGCCGTGGTAATTGAAGCCAACTCGATTCGATCGCGCTTTCACCCGAACATTTTGATACCGACGATGTCTTATTTTATGCCAAATTGAAAAAACTGTTCATTTACACTAAATATTTCGGCCGAACAATGGCTAGTTAAAAACCGACGCGTTTTGCGACACGGTGAACGAACGATTCGCGAGAACAATTTTAGAATTTAATGGCGTCCGTGATCGATGACCGCTCGCGCACTATCCATTATCTTTAGTCCCTACGCGTCCGTTCGCATTCAGAATCTCATTTTGGAGACATAATGTTTTCTCAGAAAATCACTCATTGTACCCGTACACACATGTACGGTATTATTACTCGGTATATTCACTTCATAACTTTCGAAATGAAAAAGGTTCTAAAAGGTGTTTTACACCGATAAAAATGCTTTAGAACAGGTATACCTAATACACTGAGCTCCAAAACTAAAGCCAATTAACTGCCAATTGACTAATTTAAATATATCAATGAAAACAGATTAACAAAGCTGAGTTTAATTGAAATATAAATAAATTTGAGTGGTTGGTTTGAGTTACAAATTTTGAGATAAATAATAACTCGGTTGAGTTAAAAATCAAAATCATAAATTATTGTGTTTTTTTCAAATAAAAAATGTGTCGACAATAATGATATTCACTTAAAATTATGACGAAAATTATATATATTTAATATTATGTACATTATACACTTATACATTTCTGTACATAAAAATAAAAGTTGAGTTAAAATTATTTATGGAATAGAACATCTAAAATAATTTTTTGTTAAATAGTTAAGTTAAAAATTATCCAAAAACGTAATTCATAACATAACTTTTAACACTTTTGAACTAGTCACTCGCAGTTTTTGTAGGTCCGTTATATAACGTCGAGCGTTTCGTTGTGTGTAATGTAATTCATCATGATATATTTTCGTTTCGCCATGAAGGGAAACGATTAATCGCTATTCCAGTGCAGTGCTGTCGCGAGACCATCATTAACCAAACGAATCTGTCCGTAAACAATGCATCTGTTACATTATCGTGTTAATCGTTTTCCACCGCCGTAAAGTAATATTTGTTCGAATGTGCCGACATTTGGATACAATATAATTTTCGTTTTGCCATGGGAAATGTCCCTCGGACATAACGCACCCCCGCTCCATAGATAGCCGTCATTATGAGAATGATATTCATTTACATTAGTAATACAACGTCATACAGTGTAAAAGGTCGAGTGCTTAACGAAATTAGCTCTTTAAGTGTTTACGAGTGCGTGTCGGCTCCGTGTCAACCGTTCAAACCAGAGACGTCGCGACGTTTTCTCAGAATAATTTGCTCGGAAAGTTTGTGGTTCAAAGCGTGATACGGATACGTGCCGCGTTTCACATTTCTCGAGTTTTGAGTGTGATTTTAAAAATCACTTACCCGAAGCCGACAGAGAAATTAAACGTAACAAAAATTTCTGCGGCCCGGTGGCGTGAATACGGATCGTTGTGAGCTCCACTGGGCACGAGCTGATTAGTTCATTTACTATTCATTCTTATCGCGAAAGATGTCCGTGGTTCCGAGTGAATGATGTAGCCTGTTTTCTGACATTCTTACAGTCAGCGATAAACAGTATATGAACAAAAAAAAAAAAAACATAACGGAGGAAAAATCAGAGTCTTAATCAAGGAATAAGCTCTACCATATTCATTCAACCCCCCTCCCCCGGGTTTTTTTTTGAAAATCAGGATGTCTGAATTAATCTAATAAATATAATATATTAGTCTCTCTAAAATGTATATAACCTAGTGGTGCCAACAGAGAGGACCGGAATTAAAAACAGTATGACCTTTACGCCGCGGAACATGAGACCAATAGGATTTTCACGGCGAACACTGTTTGTTTTATTATTTTCACCCAGAAAATCGTCTGGACGAGAATAATCTTTCCTAGAGGGAAGATAATATTTCGAAAAGACCGTTTATAAAGGGTTCGAAATTTAGACAGCGCTATCAATGCGTGCGCGATCCGGTGGCCTGTAAGTCGATTGTTCGGTTTATTCGTCTATTTGTGAGTATAGATCGGCGCCATCACGTAAATAGCGTCATGTTAGACAAATATTTATGTCATCGATATCACATATTATACGTTGGCTCGCTTCGTAATCATATTCGTTCAATACATTCAAACCATAACACTATTGACAAGGCCGTATTCATAGCTAATTTTCTAGGCAGGAAGAATTTTGAAAAATCTATGTCATAGAGGTAATATTATGTACCAAATATTAAGGACGATACCTAAACGTTTCAATTAAAGTAACCCGATAAAAATGTCGAGTGAAGGTTACGGTTACGGCCAGTTAAAAAACAGATTTTTTTTTTCTGTAATCGAATTTTACGAATGCACAAAGAAGTTACGTTAAACTCAAAGTTTTATAAAAATGTAACGAGCACTAAACTACTTTTTGGATAAACGATGAATAGAATATTTTAGATTATCAAAACGCGATGCACGTGTGTTTGCTCAATTACGACGCGATCTCGTGGAAATCGATCCGAGGGTTTGGTATAAGAAAACGGAACTCTATACGCGATAAATTTGCATATAAACGTCGATAATCATTCGGGAAGATTAATCTAAACCGAAATGAGACTAATAATCCAAACTTTAATTCGATGTGTGCTTGTGTCCTAAATTTTGACACAACTACGATTATCAAACTAACATAACATGTGCATAATGACATGGTAATATGTAAATAATATATACATTTTATAAAATGAAAAAAATATACTTACGTACGTATTTATATACGTTTTGTGTTAGGTTATTATTTTTAACAAACCATTATTGTATAGTGATAAGTACTCTTAGGTATTTGTTTTAAGTGAATCGAGTCAAATGACTTTTATAATGTTTTATTATGTTCATGTAAAAAGTTTGACATCATTGCCCCAAAATGATATCGTATTAAACGTGAGATACCTACGAACATTTATAGTTACTCGCTTAGATTTAGATTAATGCATGCTTAACTACTTATTTTAAGAAAAAAAAATATTTTATCAATAATTATTATACTTTATCGATACTAACTTCGATTAAATCATTAGATTGAATGAGAATCGTTTAAAGTCAGCTTTGCATAAATGTCACGATAAATATTAACACAAATTAAACGGTATAATATAGTACTACATTTTAAATTTTAACTTATAATAAACTCTTTATTATTCGTCTTTACTTAATATATTTCTAATTACCAAATAAACAGAAAAAATGAATATATATATAATATATTCCGAGTACAACACAAAGAAAATAAAAACCAGTAAAATTGACCAAAATCAATAGTAAATAAAAGTTATCAGAACATTTATTCCAAATGTACACCTTTAACGATTTTTTCGTGACAAATTGTATAAAATTAAAAAAAAAAAAGTCAACCTGCTTGATTTATTTATTTCAAAGTACATTAAGAGTTCAAGTACAATACTAATCAGAATACAAAAGTATCGTAATAATACAATAATTCCTAGCACGTATTATGATGACCAAATGAGCATCAAACTATTTTGGTGGTATTTTGGCTGATTATGATTATTTTATAATATTTTAATCTCATTAGCCCAAAAATAAAAATTTAAGAATTTTCGTTATTCTTGACATTAATTTCTAGCGCTTAGGACGCAGTTTTTCAGTTGTGCCGTGGTTTTGTTGCATGTAGTACATATTATCGAATTAATTATTTTTGCTTTACACTTAAATAAGTCAAAATAAAAAAAAAAAAAAAAAAAACATTTAATTATATATATATATATATATACTGAATAAGGTATCCTCACGCAATTTTTTCTCAAACTAAATGGACGTACTTTGAAAATAATAAGATACATGTAATATACTTATTAACAATGTACCCAGGTTTGTATGATATATAAATAATTATTAATATAGTACTATTAAATAACCTCGGTAATCATGTATTTAAATAAACTTGTACATTTTGTATACGTAGTTTCGGCAACGATCATATTATTATATAAATATATAATATTGCGATTGTTTTCACCTAGCCGTTTTAAAATATATAGTTAAACGTTATTATGTACTTTTTTTGTTTTACGAGTTTATATATACATATATTATATAACAGGTATTATATTATATAACTGTGTACTTTAGTTTTTTGTTGAACTTAAAAATACGTCATAGAAAAAAATATTGTTGTCTTAAAAATATTTTGATTTGTATCCCGATGTAAATAAATCAAAACCAAAAATTTTATTATTATTATTATTATTATATGTATGTTAAGGAAATATTATATAACACACCTTGGATATTTAAAGTCACGTATTTATTAAAAATTAAACTCATAAAATACCAAAATACCTTACTTAATTACTTATTCATATGTTATGTTTAATCGTATACAACTTTTGAAATCCTTATGATTTTACTCTTTTAAGTATAATTATTTTGTACTGTATTATTATTACTATTAGTTAAGTTGACATTTATACTATCTTTATAACTATCAACACTAGGAATAATCAATGGATTTTTACTTTGATAAAGTCAAAAACTCTGTATTATTATGTATTTAAAAATTATCAGAAACTATAATTATTCAATCAATAAATTTAACAATTTTAATCGAAATATACTCAAATCAATGTTGAATTAAAATCGTTGTACTCATTTTCAAACGCATTTTATGCAATCATAGTATAAACCTAAGTAACCTACAATACACATTATGACTTGATGCTACCATTATGTATGTAAGTACTAAACTATATGTAAGTATGTTGTTACCTCCAGTGCGATTTAAGGTGACTGACCTGAATACCACATTACCAAGACATCAGGCCGGAGTATTATGAATTTTAGATTCTCAGCAATAGCGAGGAATGTATTGGTTTTACAAATCTGTGTGGTTTTTATTATTTTTTTTTTTTGGAAACACTATTTTGGACTATGGAAACTACTATGGAAACACTATTTTATAGTAGAGATAGTGATCCAAAAGTTTCGATCAATAACCTTATAGATCTAAAATATTGTCTAGTTAGTATTTTTAAGGGGTCATTTTTCCAAAATTTCAATACTTTTTCTAAGCGCAAGCCTAAACAATCTAAAAATTGATAAAAAAAAACGGTAAAAAACGGCAAAACCCGAATTTTCGTGAATTCGATTTTTTTTTTTTTTACATAACTTCCAAAATGATAGAGCGATTAAGTTGAAACTTTTACTAACTACTAAAAATAGTCACGCGCACACCTCATAAAATTTTCAAAGACATTTGACCAATTTTGAAGTAAGCACGGCAATTAGAAAATTTTGGAAATATCTGGTTTTTTATTAGTTTTTAATTCATAAAATTTTAAGCTGAAAATTAAATACAAATATAAATATATGTATTTCTAACAATACTGAAAAAATCCCAAAAATCGTTAGTTACATTTTTGTTTTATAACTGTTTATAGTTGACATTTTGGTAAAATTCATTAGTTTTACTTAAAATCATACACTTCAACGCATATAAAAAATAATTAGTTCAACCGATCTTCATGAAACTTGGTACATAGATGTAAAATCACATTGTGAATATTTTGGTATAAGAAAATATTTCACGGACGAATTATTCAAATTTTTCAAAGTGTTGAGTGAAAAAAAAAACCGAAAAAAGTACGGGGAAAATCAATAAAAATATTAAATACTATAAATAAAAAGCCGGACATACTTCGCACGATGGGTGTACTTCGCACGACGGGTGGTATTCTCTTGACGGGCGTATTAAATTTTAAAGAAACGATAAATCATTTCTTCAGTAAAACGATTCTGAACAAAGTAAGTTAATAATATAAGAAAAAAAAAATTTTCGAAAAATGTCCAAAATTTTTTTTCACATTTTCAAAATTATCTTGCACCAAAATCTTTTTTATAAGATTTTCTATCTATGTTTAAATTTTCATAAAATTCGGATCAAAAAATGATGGTTTTTGAGTCATTTTTGTCAAATTTTGGGTAGTTTTTTCCAAAAAAAAAATTGGAGAATTGAGAAATTCAAAAAATGACCTCTTTAAAGTACAATCTAGAGGCAAATCCAGTTTCAAAAAATTATTGATCAAATTTTTTGGACAAGTATTTCTATACGAAAAGCTGTACACAGAAAAAAAAAAGGGAAAAAAAATAAATAAATAAACATCATTGTAAAAACACTAGCTTCTTCACTTCGCTCAGAATCTAAAATGAACATGGATTTCTTTGCTACTAATTAATAATATTGGACTATTACTGAACATTTGAAAAATTTAGTGAATTTTATTTAATATATTTATTATTGGAAAAAAAGTTAATTCCATAAAGAACTCAAAACCCAGAAATTCCCATAAAAAGATCAAAAGTCCAATTACACTAATTACTGAGAGATTGACCATTTATTAATTTATAAAAATAGATTTTTATTGCACTTTTCATTTTTATTTAGACATTTATTACCTTATACACACACACACACACACACACACACACACACACACACACACATATGCGCGCACACACAAATATCGAATACCCAACATTATTAAATAACATTTTGTAAAATATTTCCTTATCACCAATTATTATTATAATATAGCATTTGAAGCTTTCACTCAAAATCGTTTCATTGAAGAAATGATTTATCGTTTCTTTAAAATTTAATACACCCGAAATGCGAAGAATACTCGTCGTGCGAACAACACCCATCGTTGGAAGTATGTACGGCTTTTTTTTATTAATTTTAAAATTCTTATGAAATAAAATCGAATATAAGTAAGTATTTTGTAACCTCCAATATGCTTTAAGGTGACTGACCTGAATACCATATTACCGAGACATTAGGCCGAAGTATTATAGATTTTTTTTTTTATGAATTTTAAAATCCTTAATAAATAAAATTGAATCTACATTTCGCAGTATATTATATAATAGGATCATGAAATTAACATTTTGGTAAAATTTCATCATCGATCTAAAAGTGCATGTATGACAGGTAGAATAAACATGAAATTCGGTGAATAAGAGATTTATGAGGAAAGGAAACCAAATTATTACTTTATAGTAGACCCGTCATTCTCCAAAGACTTCTTTTCTAAGGTACAACATACTAAAATTTGAGCGAATTCCGCGACCCTACCCAACAGAAGTTGTATCGAGGTAAAATCATGTATTAGTCGACTTATATTTTTGCCAAAAATCACTTGGGTTGATGTTCAATTATAAATACTTTAAATATCAAGGTTAAAATTTCTGTTATTATTCCAAAACTTATTAATACTCAGAATACTCCATCAAACTTGAAAAAAAATCACCAATAATCAATGATACGTAATATTCCTATATACACAAGCTATTTTACTTAATAACCGCTATAAATCGTTTAATTAAAAAAAATAATTTATTTTTTTTTAAAAATTCAACATATCTACCACAAGTATCCTATCCAAAAAGCAAAGAACACCCATATTTTTGAGTACACATTTAGAAAATTTATATTTAACTCTTAAACAAAATATGTTCCCAGTGGCCAGTTTATTTGATGAAATACAATACCTCATCATATCATTGTGAAAATAACAATAATCATCAAAATAATACTAAAAAATACTGAAAAGTATTAATAACAACAAAATTTTTCTTTAGTATGTTTAATACCTATATACAAGTATTAAACCTTTATTTTAATAAAAAAATATTTAAATACAAAAAAAATTAATATTTGTGAAGGAGGACATCAAAATCAATATAAGCCCGGACCCACGGAAAAAATCCCTCTTTTTCCTACAGGCTCATCCACCCCTGCATTTATGGTTTTTATCCATGTAAAAAAAAAAATCTTTTGAAACTTCAAAGGACTGACAAATAGCTGTTATAATTGGCAGTTGAAGGGGAAAAATTGTTCCCTTAGATCCATCTCTGGCGCATAAGCACCAGTTGAGGGAGGGGTCATTATGAAAATCCGTAAATTTGACTATCGAATCGTAATTATATTATTTTTGGGTTGACCAAAGTTGGAAGGAACGATATAAAAACACTCGGCACTGCGCCTATAATATACATGCACGCGACCGTTGGCTGGAAAATGTTGCTCGGGCCGAATGTATCGTAAGAAGAGAATGAGAAAGAGCTGCAGTAAAACAGCTCACTGCTATTTATCACCTCGACCACTTTATTATATTACGTAGGTACGTGCAAAGTGTTTTTCGGGCAGCGACCGAGTAAAACAACTCGGAAGTAATACGGCCGAGTGGATCCATCTCAAGTAAGTGCGTCTTCACACGAATGCGGGTGGGGGTGAATAAGTAGGCCCACGGTACAGGACCGATTTAGAGGACTGGCTAAATTCAAATGCAATTGAATGTGTCCAAAGAAATAACGTAAAACGACTATAGGCATAGATAAAGGATGAGTCAATGACGTACTTGAGAGTGGCAATAGGAGAAATCAAACAATAATTTGAAATGGTCTTTATTTCAGTTCAATGAAGTCTAATACAGGGGTCATATATTAAAATTTTAAAGACAGGGATGGGCAGTAATTAAATTATAAATACATTTTGTACTAAGTAATTTCTAAAATAAAAATGTCGTTTTTGGTTTTTAGAATATGGTGAGTGTTTTAAAAATACGAAAGAAATTTCCTGAAAATGTGTAAAAATGTAAAAATACACAAAATACGAGATAAAAATAACGAAATGTAGTAATATTTACTGATAACTGGAACTTAAAACATTTACATATTTTTTCCGTATGATTTTATGCGAGACTTAATTCTAAAGAAATATGACTGTAATATCTAATTTTCTAATAAAATCAGTACGACACTACGAATATGAGACAAATACACTTAAATGGATTTGTTTTCATGCATTTAAAATGACTTTAATCCTATCACTTGGAATAAAAATTTCAGGATGATGCTTTTTCTGTTTTTCAATAACCCCAAAATAAGAGTAAGAGTGAGTAAGAGTAAGTAAGAGTGTCCTGTATGATGTATGATGTATTTGTGTGGGATTGTAGATATTGTAACGAAAGGATACTTTGCAGCATTTGTTAAATTTATATTTTACTATTTAAATCACTCTTTATATTTTACTATAGGTATTCTGTATTTCCTACTTTGTACAATCATTTAAAACATTTATGACTTAAAAAATAAAAAAATTTAAAAAAAACTATAAAATTTCATCAAAATATATAGATGTAAGAGTGGTTGATCTCTACATAGATATACTTCAACATATACATAACTATATTTGACTTAAAACAAAAAAAAAAGGATTATTTTAAATAAACATGTCTATAGTTAAAATCATAAAAACAAAAAAATGTTTAAAACAAAAAACATAGTTTAAAAGTGTAAAAAACAAACAATGGTTTTATTTTATTTTTATTTGTATTTATTTATTATTTTTTTGCAACCCTGTGTGCATTATACTTTTTACAAATAGGTACCTCATAATTCAGCCATTTTACAGGTGTTTATTAACACAAACAATAAATAGCGTTTGGTGAATATTACCATTTTAATTATAATATTATACCACTCAATTATTAATAATAGGCACCATTAAATAACACTATTTTTCCGGTCTAGGACATTTTGGCATAGCCGTTTCGACATGGCCAATTTAGCGTAAACATTTTTTGCGTGATGTTTTCTTTTACTCGAGTACATTTCGGCGGGAAAATTATACACAATATTTATATTTTGGAATTGATAATAATATATTGGAATTGG